>JADBJO010003168.1:10000-12500 GCA_016801955.1 Conus betulinus | reverse complement strand
TGACATTGGCCTACTAGCCCTTATGTCAAGGGGTGTACACTGTCTTTGTAAACTTATCAAAGGCGAAAACTAGAAATAATCATCAGAAATCATAGCTTCACAAATGTAGAAAAATCTTCAACACATATGTGAAAATACCGTGGCGGGCCCTCACACACACACACACACACACACACACACACACACACACACACACACACACACACACACACACACGCGCGCTCACACATTCTCACTAACATACATACAAAAGTGTGCGTACAAAGCCACATTCCAGCGTCAGGTTTTGCGTCTGCGCTATTCGTTCAATTTTAAAACAGGGCCGGGACAGATCATCGTAAGAAGTAAATAAATTAGTATGTACCTATTGTTTTGTCGAAAACGTATTATGTTAATTACTTAGTTTCCTTTTTCTGATAGAACGTGTGTGTGTGTGTGTGTGTGTGTGTGTGTGTGTGTGTGTGTGTGAGAGAGAGAGAGAGAGAGAGAGAGAGAGAGAGAGAGAGAGAGAGAGAGAGAGAGAGAGAGAGAGAGAGAGAGAGAGAATCCCTGTATGTGTGTCTGTGAGTTTGCATCTGTGCCTGTGTCTATGTGTGGTTTAAAATATCGTGTGTGAGTGCGCGAACGCGCGCGCGCGCGCGCGTGTGTATAGGTATGAATTCTTGGCTAACGCCGTCATATACCTTACTCCAGTAAAACGCCTCTGGGTCCTTTGGACAGATCAGGTGCATGGCATATGACATCTATCAGTCAACACAAATGGATCATGTATGAAGTCCTCTTTTCACACCATTGGCGGTTTTTGAAATATGTAATATACAACAAAGAAGAGAGAATCCTGATTTTGTTTCTCAATACAGATTGCACATTGATCTTCGTATTCTGAGGAGAAAGTTTGGTATTCTTAGAAAAGGTATGTTTTAAGAGAAAAGTTCAGTTCAGCATTCTTTAAGGTCTGTTCTCAAGATTGGGAGTACGTTGTCAGCCTGATGAGTTATATTAATTTTTGACGTAAATAGTAACAAGATGCAAAGCATGTAAACGTACTCCCAGTCACAAAGGAGAAAAAAACTGTTTGGGCCGTTATAGCCGTTAGTAACGGCTATTCTGGTAAAATAAAAAACATTGGGCATCATCCGTGACCCATAATGAACATACCGACAATTTTTCAGAAAGATCGGCCCAGAAGTTTTGTCTGGAGCGAGTGGAACACATTTTAACCACAGACAGACACACAGACAGCATTTCTTCGTTTCCATTGTAAAGTACTCCCTGTTCTATGAGAACTGGGAGTACAAAAATGAACACCTGAATCCTTTGCCATGAAGCCATAATGATCTATCAACGTGAGGCTTCTCGCCTGTAGTAAATATGAAATGAGGCAGGGAACAGTAAACAATAAACAACAAACAAGTAGGGTAAAAGAGGGAGTAAGAGTTACGCTACTTGACTGCTGTTTCTCGCCTATAGTTACAGGTAATAATTTCTCGCCTATAGTTACAGGTAATAATCAGTCAAATCTAGGCACTGCTTAACTTTTCTTGAAACGACGTCAGTAGTATAATCGAACATTCGCCCAGTGGCATTCGGATTCATCCAATATATCTAGCTCTCCACTCAATCTTGCAGTAATAGGCCTAATTAAGAACTCATATCCACAAGAAATATTTGGACAGAGTCCGAGAGGAGATCATGCCAAAGAAAAAGACGCGATCTTTTCAAAGCCGTCATCTCCCCCCACTGTGTGGAGATAGCAACACCTCCCTATCATACACATATTACGTCATTGTTCGTCTCCTCCCCTTTATTTCAGCTGCATACATTTTTGACAATCCCACTCCAAGGCAAACGCTATATAGATCGAACTTTAGTGTCTTGGTAACATACTGACAAGCGATTATATGCCTTTTGGCTCATCTTTAATTAATGAATTAAGACTAGAATTCAAGCAGTTCCACAAACAATGCTATAGTTTCCTGTCAAAGGCACTTGGTTTGAACATGCTAGCCAAAGCATTTCCTTTTGGTCTTTAAATCTACATGGCAATTTTTTTTTAAACGAACCCTATACTTTGGTTATACGACGTGCAGACATGTTTCTTACAAATAATTGTCTGTTTCGAGAGCAGACCTCTCAGACAAAAGTCCGGGTTTCTTGTGCGTTGTTGACATCGTTGTTGCAATCTTCCATGTGCCGACAAATAGTTCAGGGCCTTCTTGGCCTGTTGGGTAAAGCAGTCTTCTATTGATCCAGTGGTTCTGGGTTCAGTCCCCATGAGACAACGGTTAGATGACATTTTTACCCCCTTCCAAGTCAATCGGTGAATTTTAAACCGAGTTCACATTTATGAACGAATGCAATTTGCCCTAACCCGAACTCTGTCGTTTTTAAAGGAGAAGACATCATCTTTCTATGGAATGGATAGGGAAAAGATTGGATATTTTAAAATTGCATGATCTCAATAGCCCCTTAATTTCACGTCTGCAGAGACTCAGGCTTT
>JADBJO010003168.1:0-5000 GCA_016801955.1 Conus betulinus | reverse complement strand
CTTAGTTATTAATTCATTTATCCATCAGCTTTAAATCATGCGCAGCGTGGTCTCAAAAACTTAAGTGGATGTGGTGTGGCGTATATAGACTAGTCCCCACGCGCAGTGACGCATCCTTGATGAACCTAAAACTGAAACTGAAGAAGATGAACTTCTTCCTGTCACAGAGTGGGGAGTCAGTGGGGCTCCACAGCACTGCAGAATGGATCCCCACTTGCCCCCCCCAGTTCTGGGCACTTGCTGGGCAAGGTCTGGGTGCCTCTTTTTCCTGTATAATCTGCGCAGTTGTCTGCCCATCCTTTTCACTGTCTTCACCTCTGTCTGCCTCCGTCGACAGTTCTTTGTAAATTGTTTATCACGGCCATCAGATTTGAGTATTATCATGGCCATCAGATTTTGAGTATTATCACAGCCATCAGATTTGAGGGCATTATCATGGCCATCAGATTGAGTATTATCATGGCCTCAGATTTGAGTATCATCACAGCCATCAATTTGAGTATTATCATGGCCATCAGATTTGAGTATTATCACGGCCATCAGATTTTGAGTATTCATCACGCCATCAGATTTGAGTATTATCACGGCCATCAGATTTGAGTATTATCATGGCCATCAGATTTGAGTATTATCATGGCCATCGAATTTTAGTATTCATGGCCCATTTTTTTAGTAGATCTTATCATCTTAGCCTAGGTCTATCCATTTCCTACTCTCTCTATGCTCTCTCCTCTCCTCTCTCGGCCTCTCTCCGCTCTCTCCTCTCCTCTCTCCTCTCCTCTCCTCCTCGTCCCTCCTCCTCTCTCTGTGTGTGTGTGTGTGTGTGTGTGTGTGTGTGTGTGTGTGTGTGTGTGTGTGTGTGTGTGTTTGTCAGTACATCCATGAGTTAATCTGACAATAATTGGATTCATCAGTCAATGTAAGTGTGTGGTGTTTTGTGTGTGTGTGTGTTGTGTGTGTGTGTGTTGTGTGTTGTGTTTGTGTGTGAGAGAGAGAGAGAGAGAGAGAGAGAGAGAGAGAGGAGAGAGAGAGAGAGAGAGAGAGAGAGAGAGAGAGAGAGAGGAGAGAGAGAGAGAGAAGACAGTTTCCACTGGCATAACTCTGACCCAACTCTTCATACCTTTGAGAGAACGGAATTTAACGTGCATGCATGACTGTTTTTTTTTTTCCAACACGTAGACATTCTACAACACCGCTTATATCAAGAATTTCACTTTGTTTTTTCGCACCTCCTTGCAATAATATGAAATGGACCTCTTAAGCTAATAAAAGTATTGAGTAAGCACAATGACGCTGGGTTAGTTTTGTCCACGGTCAGCTAATCAGGCCTATTTTGAAACTGCTGATCATGAATATCATTACGAACACGGACAACGACCGACATTGTACAGAATATTGCCTGTGAACGAAGTCAAAGAATGTTTTACTCTTCCACATTGTGAAGATGGCCACCCACTAACAGCTGCGACGAGGGAGATGAGTAGACTTCTAAGCTAAGATCAAAATGATATTCCGACACATCCGAGAAGATCGTCTTATAGAAGCTTCCGAAATTCACACCAAACGACAGAAGTGTGGCGACTGGGGAAGTAGTTATGGTCATCGATGATAAATTATGTCAGTTTTCAACACCCATCACTGTGGCCCTCGTCTTTGTCTCCTGTATTCGTTTCCCATCTTTCCTAGGATCGTCCCTTGCATTCTTTTTTCGCCCCCCCCCCCCCCCCCCCCCCCCCCCCCCCCCCCCCCTTTTTTTTTTTTTTATTCAGGATGATTACCGAGAATGTTTAGAAGTTCAGGAGCGACAGTGATGGTGTTGAAACTGACATTCTTTTATTATGATCATAACTACTTTCCCTCAGTCGCCACACTTCTGTTCATTTGGTGTGAATTTCTGAAGTTCTATAAGCCGATTCTTCTTCTTCTTCTTCTTCTTCTTCTTTCTTCTTCTTCTTGGTCTGTCTTTGAAAAAAAAATGAAAAAAAAAAAATTATTGTATCTTTTGCTTGATTTAACTTGTTTTCTTTGTATACAGCAACATATTATCATTGTGAGAGTTGCCAGTACAACCACGCATTAGAACATTAACAAACCCAGACACTTTGTATCAACCGCTAAAACACTAAAATCAGCACAAAAAAAAGTTTAAGAGAAGACATACAGACTCTGCATGGTGTGTAAGAGATTGGGAGACGGAGACAAAAGGAATTAAAAAAAAAGTACTTGAATTTTTTTTTCCTGCTTTTTCTAACTTCTTCTTTTTTTTTTTCTTTTGTGCAGACGAAGAAGGACAGTGTGAAGCACCAAAAACAAAGAAAAGTTGGATTTTTCGGACTTCAAGAGAAACAACAACAAAAACAGACAGAAAAGAAAAAAAAAACACACACACAAAAACCCGTCACCACCTCAGATGCTCCATTGATCCGATAACTGATGCCACAAAGAAAAAGAAAAAAAAAAAGAAAAAAAAAAAAAAAAAAAAAAAAAATCAATCAAAGGAAAATTACTGTCATAGAGCGAAAGCAGGGAGGAAGTTTCTGATGACCAGTTATAATGCTGAACGAGTTTTTCTGGTCATCAGTGCTGTTGTTGTTTGTTGTTGTTGTTGTTGTTGTTGTCATGCCTAGGACTATTGCTGTTCCAGAAATCCAATACTCAAAACTCAACCATCCTCAATTCATTCATTCAGCCCTACACCCCAGTGCTGCCAGAGCGTCCGCGAGCGTCGTTTTCAGACCGCACCAGAACAGCAAAGGACGCTGCAGTTCGTTAGTCAAAACAGGCTGATCAAACCCTGAAAACCATTGCAATAAACTACTGGGAAAGGGAGGTAGCTTGAAGAGAACAACCTGTCTGTAGGAACCACGATACATACATACATACATACATACATACATAGTTACATACATACATACATACATACAAACATACATACATACATACATACATACTTACATACAATACATACATACATACATGCATGCATGCATACATATATACATACATACATAAAAATCCAAGAAGGCGAATAATTGACAGAACTCGAATCAATGCTATTGAAAAAATATATTGTCAAAAACAATTTTCATCAATCCAAGTGTAAAGAAATATGACCACCATGAAAAAGAACTGTGTGCATAAACAATTTTATGTGGTAAGTGTCGGTAGATCTGTTGGCATTTTCGACAATTGGAATCTCGCATCCGAGTCGGTCAACGGATTCTCAGGAGCAGTGCACAGAGGCTACGAATCGTTAGAAGAAGCCAAAGAGGCTATGAGGCAAGCAGGACATTTGAACCCCCAAATTATATTGGAAAAAAAAAACAAGGACTCAAAAATGTATGTTGACAAATTATGAGGACTTGATAACGAAACAGAAGATGATCAAACAAAAGAAATAACTGAAAAAAAACAGCGTTCTAAAACTACACAAGACAATGAAAAAACACGCATGTTTCTGTGAAGTAAACAAAAAAAAGAAAGAATTCTAAAGTGTACCGATTGCCACCGAAGAGTTCACTGGTCCTGCTCTAAACTCCCTCTCTACCAGATTATGCATTTTTTACAAAAACGCAAAGAAAATTTTCATGCCAACTGTGCGCAGAACCACATGTTGACGACAAAATGATGGAAGATTTCATGGCCATACACCAAATGACGTCACATGACGACATACAAAAGAACAAGATGACACTGCAGGACACAGTGACTATTTTACTGACAAAAGTCTTTGCATTTCAACAAGACATAAACACTAAAATGATAACTTGAAGGATGCAATCACCCTGATGAAAACTACAGATTCAAGAAAAACAGGATATGATATGTATAGAAATTGGAAAAATGGCATCAAAAAGGGAAAGACTTAGCAGGAAAAGCGTCATTTGTGTCACCTTCCCCATCACCGAAAGAAGACGTAGAAACTCCTGTGTCAACTTCCATGTTGACCCAGAAATCAACAGATACGCCTCAGTCAGTTCATTTGCACAAAAAAGACCTCCCAAAATACCAGAAAAAACAAAAAACAAACAAAACAAAAAAGCCACATTTCAGCATCCACAAGCAGTGCCTCTCTCAAAACGACACCAAATCCTAGACCTACCTTAGAATCAACTGTGTTGCAAAACGAAACTGATCTGAAAGAAAAAGAAAAACCTGACCGTACCTTATCTTTTGATACAGACATTGACAAAAACACAGACACAAGCAACAGTGACACAGACATGGATTATGATGAACTGCCCAGTCTGCTCATTTTTACATGATTCTGTGTTAAAAGGGGTTGAGGCTGAACGGCTTGGAATTCTTATGGCTTGAAGGTAACCATGAAAAAACGACCAAAAATCACAGACTGTGCTGCAGAGAGATAGAAACTTTACACGGCAAACAGCCAGATGCTGTTCTTCTTCACGCTGGAATTAATGAATTGAAAACATTATCACCAAAGGAAGTGAGTGAAAAGATCATTACCTGTGTGAAGACATGTCAATCCATGTTCAGTAAAGAGACCAAACTAATTGTAAGCCATATTGCACCAACAGATGAGGAAGAACTGAACGCAAAGGGGGAAAATCGTCAACGCCACTGTGTTTGCCGCTCTCTACCAGGAGAAAAGTGTATCTTTCATCGAACACAACAATCTACAAAAATCTCCATACCATCTAGCAGACAACATTCATCCCTCAAAAAAGGGTGCCAGTATTCTGGCAACAAATATCGGGAGGCACGTGCACAGTCTTTTTTGGAAGAAAACAAAGACCCCAAACCCTAACACGACTGAGCACAAGAAATACAATTTCTATGCTACTTATAATCAAACATGAAAAATCCAATTACACAAAATGAACAAATCAACACATAAAAGATCAATACTTCCTAATCCCGGGTTATAATAAAATGACTTCTTACCTGGCCAGGTTTTCACACACACAACCACGCTTTCACACCACACCACAGTTCTTGAAAAAGTCTCTTCACAACTTTTCTTCTTCAGCACTGCT
>JADBJO010003167.1:240000-262116 GCA_016801955.1 Conus betulinus | reverse complement strand
AGGTACGACGAGGGGTTATAGTGGTACTATTTGACTTTAAATCATGCATGCATATGTTGTATCCCAGTTTATTACGGGTTGTTTTCTGGTTCCTCTACAGGTAAACACAAAGTACTCTTAACAAAAGAAAAAAATTTCTCTAAACCCCAACAGTGTGCATCCCCAGAAGGTCATATAGAGTGATCTCCATTAAATTGTTCTCTGAAATAGTAAGTTTGTGACCCTGAACAGCGGTCGTATGAACTATCAAGTAAACAAGGGAGTCAGCAGCCTGCCAGTGCCCAGATGACACCTGTCAAAAGTGCAGAAACCATTCAGCATTGCAGTGACTCGAGGTATCTACGACGACTCACCGCATTCCAGTCTTTATCAACCAGATTTGAATTGATGTCTGTCACTTGCATATGGTCTACGCCAATGTTGGAGTAGTCCTCATTGATTTAGTTGTCCTGCTACTTTGTTGTGCACAATCATGTTAAACATACAGTCTCTGTCAACTATGGTTTTCACTCACACTCAAATTAAGGTGAATTTTTTTTTCCCATATGGGGGAATGCAAATGGCTGCTTCAGGTAGGGAAGTAGCCCAGTCAGAATATCGCCTTTTGACACTTAACTCTTTTTTCTGAGTAACTAGTAAGGCAATAGAAGGTAGACTGACCTTCAATGGACAGATCAGTTACTGGCGAGGAATGGCCGACTGTCAGAAAAGAGCATCAAAGATTCATGGATCAGAGTTTTGATTGTATTGCAACATCACACATCGTCAAATGATGTTGAAAAACCCCGTATTGTTGATCATGTTGAAATTCCGAGATTATTACCTTTCATGAATAGATTCTGTGTTGAAATCCCATAATGTGGAATCCTAATCTTAATAACCCTAATGTTGTATTAATCTTTTTTGGTATTAAAAATCCACATTGTAGGATCCTATCTTTATACAGGGCCTGAACGATCTATATGACTTCAAGAAGAAGTACCCTGATGCTGACCCTTGAGCCTTTCCTGAAGAAATCCTCACAGTTCTTCCAGAACTATATTGAGCGTGGTCTTAAAAACATTGAACTGGAAAGAGAAGGCAAGAAGCCAGAATCATTAGGTGAGTGGAATGGTGGGTGTTCTGATTTCCGTGTCAGTGTCTGGAAGTTTTCATTGTTTTTCCTTAGCGGTTTTTGTTGGTTTGTTTTTACATCTGTGCTCTGTGTGTGTGGATGAAGGGGAGTGAGTGAATTAAATCTTAACTGTTTGCTTACTCAGCATCAAATGTCTATGTTTAGTGCCATGCCCTCGAAATGTTTCTACTGTTTCTGTTCAGCAGCTGTCATAACCCAATTCTGATATTTTGAAGAAAATCGGCACCAAATGTCAGAACTGATAAGAACTTAAATTTCCTTGTTATATGTCCTAATGATATATTTGTAATCATGGGTATTATTGTTCAAAAAGCAGTTCATACCAAACCCCAGCTGATCATGGTCACGTTAACTGTGGTAAACATATAAAATATAGACATGAGTATTTCTTTGTGTTTTTAAAAAGAGAAAAACATTTGTTTTTCAAAAAATAAAGATTTCCCATGTAGAACAAAAAAAAAAAACCATACATATTTGTCATCTGTTAAGGAAAGAAAGCTTCAGTGATAGGTACGAAAACACTGCTCCTCCAAAGAATCCTTCTCAAGACAAAGGGAATTAATTATTGATACATCACAAGACTTGTGTGCATGTAGGGGAGGGAGGAGGCGAAGGTGGAGAGACCATGTCAACAAGTGTAACATTCCACTTACCAAGTAAGTGACTCTCACCTTTGAAGAGTGTATGTCTTCTGTACTATTTAGGAAGCAAAAGTGCCTACAAGGAACAGTGGTGATCTGTCATTGCCATGAATGCTGTATAACAGCTTGCAGCAAAGGCTGTTCAACTTCGTCATCTTCTGTGAGCATGGTTCACCAATGAAATGAGTCATTTCTATTCCCAGTGACCTTGACATGCTCTATTCCGGCAGATCCCATCCCAGCTATGAAACCCTTGTCAGAGAACACTGCTAATGGAGATGCAGTCGGGGCAGACTACTACATGCAGCGACTCACCGCCATCAGAGCACGCTGTGGGCTGGATGGGGGAGCTGAGGTACTAGCTTTTTTTTTTTAAGCTATTTCTGCACTCATGTCCCATCAAATGTGCTTTTATGTCTCTCAGCTGCTCCTTTCTCTGGGTCAAAGTTACAAATCTCTTTAGTTGGTATTGATGTAAATCAGATTCACAAGAAATTGTACAGTGTGTCTTCAGAACTGTGTGTGAAGGCTGCACCGAAAGTTTATTTTCAGATTTATCCTTTACAGGCTGTTCAGACTTCATAGAAAGCCTTTTTCATAACGTAATGTGCTGTGGCTTATGTAAAAGTCTGTGTCAATACTGTGCACAGATTTGAAGTCTACATACACATTAAGGTTTTTGTTTGGTTTCATTTTCTGCATTTGTCAGCCCATGGAAGCAAACTGGAAAAGTTTGTTTTTAGAAAAATCATTATGCACTTTCCAAATTTGCCATGGTAATGTGAAATGAAACAGATGCAAACAAATCGCTGGAAAGTAATGAAATTTAGTAATATTTTACTCCAGGGCATATTCCTTTGCACTTAACATACCCCAGGCATTGATGTGAAATATTTTCAGCAAAAACCGAGCAGAAAGACCACACCGACCTCGAAATCCTCGCATTCTTCTTCAGAAGCTGACTTGGAAAACATTGGCAGTAGCACAGAATCTGTGGTGAGTAATCGGCGCAGCTTTAAGGCAAACAAAGTTCATTTCATTCTCCTGCTCAGCATATTGTGCATCACAATATTTGGACTTGGCTTTTGGTCCCGTGTCAGGGCTCCCTCTGGGTTGGTGAAAAGGATGGCTTCACCTCGTATCTGAAATTCTACAGGGTTGTTTCACCACTGCATTCAAATCCTAATTGTTTGCTTAGGTCTGATGATGGCAGTAAGAACAACACATACTGTGAAGTGCACACACACACATACTCACACACAGTGAAAGTTGAGCTTGCAGAGGTATGAAACTCTTCATTTTTCCAGATTACAGTGGGGGGGGGGGGGGGGGGGGGGGGGGGGGGGGGGGGGGGGGGGGAATTGTACAGGTCACTGTCTGTACAGGTCACTGTTTGACAGTACAAGTCTTAGCTGTATGAGACATGGCAACACAGCATGGCAAGCATGTCATATTTTGAAATCTACAACATAGGCAGTGCTTCAAGTGTATGTTGTATCAAATTTCTGTTGCTTAATGTATGGGTATTATTGAGAATAAACTAAGTAAAACTTCCATCATACACTTTCTGGGAGTTGATGGACATTAAGGCATGAGAAAGTTTGTTTTTTAAAGTGAGTGAACAAGTTTGTTTTTTAAAGTGAGAGAAGAAAACCAAACGTCCAGCTCCCATGCGTAAAGTTTTCATCACAGATGTTTGGCTGGTATTATGTATGATTCAAAACCTATTTCAAGTTGATGGTATCAGTTAGTAAGGAAGTTGTCAGCAATATTTGCTTCGACTTGGTGGATATTCAAGGGAGTTTCTTTGCTGAAAATATAGATAGTGACCATAAATCCATACAACAAGGTCAATTGAGCAGAAAGTGATTATGAGAAAATATAACGGATGACACTTAAGAGCATGAATTAATGAATGGGGACTGGAATAGTTCAGTTGGTAGAGCACCGGACACGTGATCCTGGGGTTGTGGGGGTTCAAATTTCGGTACAGGGGATTTTTCCCTTGGAGTCAACATTGGTTCTGACTCCATTTCCCCACACAGTCCTTCGAATGAGACTCTAAACCGAGGTTCCATGTGTGAACGCACGCACATCTTGCACACACGTAAAATCCCATCGCCAACTTTCAGAAGAGAAGGCCAGTTTGGCCGTTGGTATGGATGACACGTTACACATAGCATGCACCTTCCCTGAAGATGGAGTATGGCTGCCTTAACGGCAGGATAAAAAAACGGTCATACACACGAAACTCCACTGCCTGTCTATACAGGCAGTGTCCGCAGGAGTATTAGCCAACGTATGCAGAAAGAAAGAATGAATGAATGATGTATTTGTACAATGAATGTATAAGAGACATGTTTTGATATTTGTATGAAAGTTTGAGTTTCCAGCTAGGCAAAGTTTACGCCGTGAACTTTTCTCATGTGTCTCAAACAGCCGGACATCAAAGTCCCAGCCATGGCAAAGCCAGAGACATCAGCGTCCTCAAAACCAGCCGTGGACGTGTCTGAGCTAAAGATGCGCTGGAGAGAATCAAGAAAATGGCCACCTCATGATGTGACTGTCTGTCTGCCTGCTTGTTTTTTTTAAGACTGTTGTGTTTGTGGATGGATGAGAGCGAGCTGGTTAGGCATTCCTATGCTCAGTATTTATGTGGCCGGAAGGGATGCGAAGGAAAAAGTTACTCTTTTTTTGTTACATTGCACCATACACACATGCCACCACACAAAGTAACAAGTTCAGAACTTGCCAGTTCAGCAAAAAAAAAAAACCTTCAAATATCATTTTACTTTAAAACTTCAACAAGAACATCTTTTACCTCTCAATGTAACATAGTTTTCTCATTTCTTTTTCCCATTAATGATTAAATTTATCCATTCAAAGCGCATCCTACAAAATCCATGTGTACATTTTTCAGTGATTTGCCAGTTTTGTAAACTTTCACTACATATGTATAGCCCTGTGGTAGGTGGAAATCTCTTTGCGTAGGACCTGGTTTTCTTAGTTTTGTTTTCATAATGTGAAACTTTGTCCTGTCTGTATTTAATGGGACAGGTTGGTTTTCATCCCTGTAATCCTTCATGTCCACGATGTGGTTTATCACAGTGGTCACCTCAGGATTGGACCCTTTCTCAACTCCATACTCTACAATACCAGTGCAACCTGATTTCAGCTTAGGGTAGCCACATCCATTCAGGAAGGTAGAAGACCAAGTGCTGCGAGTTGTGTATGTAGCTTGTTTGTTCAGTGTCTGCGTTTATGACAGGGCAAAGCTGTGGGATGTACATGCATAGTGTTGTGTTCGGTCTGTGGGGCCAGACTTGACATGGACCATCATTTTTTTTCTTTAAGAGATTGAAGAAAGGAGTGGGGGTTGGGTGGGGGGCTGTCATGGTGTTAGTCTTTGTTTTTGCAACCACTGGAAAAAGTGCAATGACAAATGGGAGAGAATGCATAAGGCCTTTTCCGGGTTTCATTGTATCACCATCGTAAATGAAAGGCGTCTCTTCGTAATCAAGTTTGGCCTGGTTTTTGGTGGGTAAAGTGAGGAATTCTAAGCAGTTCGTAAGTCTGAGGTTAGGATGTGTATCCAGGTTGGGACTGCCTCTCGGACTGTAGAATGTGAGAAAAAGTTTTGCAACAGGTGTTCCAATGTCTTTCATGAAAACACAAAACAGTATGCAGTCCAGAGCCTTGCAAACGAAACACATCGCCCAAAAAAAAAGCAGGCATGGTATTTTTTGGTGCATAAATGTTTGCATTTTTGTTGATTTTTCATATTGGGGGGGGGGATATAAATGGCAATGGTTTTTTATTTTCTTCTGTCACTCTTTCCTCGTCTGTCTTCTGGGTATGCTTGCGGATGTGCTGCTTCAAGTTCCATGTTTTGGATCTGTGTGGGTGTGAGTGTGCATGCTTGGGAGAAACGTGCAACACAGAAGGTAACGATATTGTAAAAAATCGAATTCAGACTATCTAGATTCAGTTATTACGTGGTTTGACTTGCTGAAACAGACTTCCAGAGAATGGTGTACTTCTCTTGTATGGACAGGAAGCATCTTCCTGGAGGTTGGGTTTTTGTTTGTTTTTTTTTTTTAACCTTCATTACCTTTCTGCATACCCCGCACTATTCAGTTTTCCTCTTGACAACACAGGTATCAGGGTGACTTGCCTCTTTTCAGAAAAAGGGATGAATGAGTTTTGACTGTTTGAAGGCCATCCTTCATTTACTTTCGGAAGGATGTTAGCTGTGCATTTTTTTTTTATTGGGAGGTGTCATAACGCAAGTTTCAAGACCCACAGTGGACTGGATTGTTTAGAAATTGAGGTGGGATTATTCACCCTGAAATGAACTCTTGTGTTGGCCTAACAACAAAAGTTTGGATAGATTGCAAAGTTCTTCTCAAAAAGCAGCATGGAGGTCTGGTTTGAAGAAATACCCTAAACTGTATGAATCCTGTAACTGTTCAGTGCTACCCCAAGGAAAATCAACATTTACAGGGTATTCAAGATTCATGATAATGCCAACAACCCCTCAGAGAAAGGGTGAATGCATTCTGGCTCTCGGCTCCAACTCCTCAGCAAGTAGCCAGTTTCTATGCTCTGTTCATTTCAAAACTCTGTTGTATATATTTGTTCATTCTCTTCAAAGATACCTGTAGCTTCTGGCTTTGACTGGCACTGATCAAAACCATCATGACACTGGATTAGGGATGTCAGGTTGCTGAATTCCGTATCGAGAACAAGGATCTTGCTGTCTGTTTCATTGAGTGCATGTTCAGAAATGCTTGAGGGAAATGGAAAGCCATACTTTGCAATAAAAAATAATGGGTGTCAAGAAGAGAGAACCTGTGCAGATGAGTTTGTGTGTACAAGCGTGATAACTTGATCGGAGACTTGTTTGTGTACACAGCATGCATGTTACAACTGCTAAAACAATATAATGTAGCTTTCAATAGCTTTCCTGAAGGAGGTATTCATTTTTAAGCAATGGTCATTGTTATGTGAAATAATTACCAAATAAACTCTGCATTTTTACGTTGAAGTGTTAGATTCCTCTGTTGTATATATTTCTTTTTTTTTTTTTTTTTTTTAACCTGTGACAAATGAAGCATGCAAGTTATGTGTTCTATTCAGTTCTGTCTCATGTATTATGTACATGGCACATCTTTCACGACATTAAAAATTGTTGGTTTCCTGCTCTGAATTTTGGCACAGTATGGCACCAAAAGCAAAATATGTGTCATAAGTTTTAAATCTGCCTGTCTGTCCAAACTTGCTTTCTGGTGTGTATGAGTTGCAGCTTAACATTAAAATTTAATTTAATTAAACTGATTGACCTTGTTGTTTTGTGTTGTATGAGGTGAGTGAATGAACATTTGCTCTGTAACATGAAAGCTGTACAAGTTCAAAGAGAACAGGTCCTTTCTGCAGCGCATTTATTGAAACATCAGCTGGCAAAATGATGTGAAGTGTCTCGTAACAACAACATGCATGTGGTATTTTTTATAAGTCACAAAACCAAGGAAATCTAACAAAGTTCATGACCTTGTTTCATTAAAATTAAAGTGATGCACTCATCTCACAGACACCTATTCTTAATCCACAAATCCTGCCAGATAAGTACATTCTAGCAAAATGAATACAATTAAATCAAAAGTTACAGAAGTTCACTTTTTTCCAGGTAAGAAGTATGCATCAATAATAAAAAAGAAAATTTTTTTTTAATCGCATAATTATGTAAGCAAACTGCTGTATGAAGAAACAAGATATGAAGAAACAACGTATCAATGACAAGTATCAAACATCCTAGGAATGGATAAGACTTGGTTAAGCTGAGGGTGAAAAAGGCATGTTCCTTAATTTGCTACTGTCAGATAAAAAACAAAAAAAAAATCAATGAAAAAGGCCACATGGGCAAGTAAAGGCTGCGAAATGGGCCACTAGATTCCACTGTGGGCAGCGTGTACCTACTGCATGCTATAAATACGACCAGTAGGAAAGTATACAATAGCTAAGACAGACAAATCAAAGTGGGGGAGGCAGAGGCAAAGAGTTAAGAAAAGAGGAAGTTACTGGCACAATTTAAGAAAGATGGGGAGTTACTTGGTATGGTAGAAACCACAGGCATTCCCATGGGAGTATATACTGCACAAAGAGACAGTGGGGGGTGACAGAAAATGAAAGGGAATATCTATCATACACATTCTGAAACTTGATCCATCGTAAGTATCAAAAACAAAAATGGAAAACATGGCTACATCATAAGTATAAAAAAAAAAAATAAAAAAAACATGGCTGGCTACAGCAATGTTAGAACTATCATGCAGAAACCTCACATGGATGATGAGAGAGAGCGCGTAGAAATGTATTGATGGAATATATAAAATGGCCAAGATGTGGCCACTTGGTTTGAAAGCTTGAAGGTGCTCCATTTTTGTCATCTAGGAAGAACTGCACAGTTTCCTTGACTGGAATACGTCTCTCAATCCAAAGAAGAGAATAAAGAACCGGAGCTTCAGATCACTGGTGTGCCAGCACCATCAGTATAGAAAAAAAAATTTTGTTTTTATATGACGCATGGAACCATGACTTTTCAGTACACATCGATCAGCCAATGTCAGAGTGATGTGATCCCGTCATCATTTCAAACAGTCGGAGGTTGCTGCTAAAAGAAATCTTTTGATCATTTCAGTGTGCCATTACACTTTCAACAGTCTATCAACATTAACTTTCCTGGTTAACAAACTGTCTCAAATCGTTTCAACATGCTTCTTTAAAAGAATTTGCGAAGTTGATTCAAATGTTGACCTGAACTATTAAAGAGGTTAAATATGCATTAATTTTCAAGTTTGATCCTTTAATTATTTTCAATTCTATACATCGTTAAGTGTGTTAAATGTTCACTATTGCAGTATAGGCTACCACAAGTCGGAAGATTTGGGTCAAGAAGCCTGAAGTTCTGAAAATTTGCAAAACGGAAATAATTTCCCTGAGAAAAAGGATTCTCTTATGTTTAATACCATTTTCAACTTCAGCAAAGTTTAATTTTGCTGCCCCCCAAACCCATTTTCCCCTCCCTAGCATAATACTGGTAAATAACACTTTTAGGTTTTGGCAGAAGTTGAGTTACCAATCCAGCAGTGGCAGCATCCTCCACCCTCCTTCCCCCATCGCTGGAAAGGGAATTTCAAACAGGCCTATCCTGCTTCTACACTGAACCCTCATTTTCACCAGCACCAAGTCTTGATCCTCAGAATCTCACAATAAATTGAAGCTCTGCAAAAGCTCAACAAAATCAAATTTTTAAAATGAGCAGCACTGTGTCATCTGACAGTTATACATACATGCACACATGAAAACCGAAAAATTAAATGTTCACATATGTTTATGAAAACGACTGCACATTGTAAACAATGTATATTTCTCTAAAAGTCGATGATCTGTCATACTCAAGGTAACAAATAACATTTCACAAGAATTTAACGTAAAGAAACTTGTCAATGTATTTCTCACACCCGAGGACAACAAAGTTTTTTCACAATAAAGAAATGATGGCCTATGCAAACATGACCAACAGCACGATACCAGGTCTCATGTCTATATCTACATACATACATCTTGTGTTCACAGCATGTGGGCGTTATCAAATTTCCTCAACATCAAAATAATCACACATTCGCATCTTTATCAGGATCCAGCATCCCAGCATATCCCTATTATATTTGTTCACCATTCTTTAAAAAGAAAAAAAAAAACTACATAAAAAAGATACAAAAATAAGAATCTTACAATCCACAACTTGCCTCTACATATAGGGTGTGAAAGCGGAGAGCTTTATATGATCAATGAGACTCCTCCCCCCTCTCTGAGCCTCTGCTTTCCCGTGAACAAAATCACTACAAAGGCAACCTTCCCCTAAAACATGACCTCAAAATATGACAGCTTGCTTTTTTTTTTTCAACAATTCCAAAGCATGTATCGGAGGTTCAGTCTCTTCATTTCTCTGCAACATTTTCTTCAGATCTTGCAACCATTTCTGGTTGAAAGCTAATTTTGTAAACAATGGCTTTATAAATACTAGACAAAAGACGTGACACACTGCGTCTTCGCCATGAAATAATACTAATGAGTTTGTCTCGTGCAATCAAATCATTAAACAAATAAGATATCCTGTCCCTTTCCCCTTTTCCTGGGGGGAGGGGGGTACTGGTGAGGAGAAACAACATATAGGCATGCTAAAGATTATTATGAAATAACACTTTTTGTTGTAACCAAATTCTACCGACTTTAGGAACGTCAAACTTTGATTTTTCAACCACTAGAACACAATCACCGCAACATGCCATGAGTCGCTTGCACATTTGGAAGCTCGCATCCACACTCTGCAGGTCCCTTTCTGTATGTAGCCACCTAAAATCCACTTCCAACAGTCTCACTTCCTTCTTCATCCGACATGAAACGCTTCGTCAAGTTCACCAGGTCATCTGAAATGCATTTTATCAAAGGAAATGAAATCCATCTCCATATACATATCTGTATACACACTGGCACACACCGTGCTAATATAATGACACTACCCACTGCTATAGTTTCAAGGTAATCCTGCCAGCTACTAACCAACACAAAAATCTACTAAAACTACAATTCAGGCCAAATACATTGTTGACATGCTACAGGAGCGACACAAAAAATCCGACACATTTCATCTGGGTTCCCTCAATTGCAGCCTCACCTGCCCTCTCTGTTGATGGTCCCAGTACAGCAGCAGATATGGGGTGCCAATTTCCAAACATTATGTAGCCATCTCTGTCTGTTGAGACTTGGTCAGACAGACCCCGCCGCCCCAAGATACTTTGGCAGCACTCTGTGATCCAGTCTAACCTATGCAGGATATTATATACTATGCCCCTTTGCTGACTGCCTTCCCATGAGCTAAACCACTGGCTTTTGTGTTCTTAGCATGTATGAAAGAATCTAGAACAGTGAAAGTGCGCTCCCTGGTATAAATACTGCCGTAACATGTTTTGCTGCTGACATTGTCAAACAATGCAAAAAATCGGGCCATTTTTATACGCCAAAGCAGACGGTAGTTCTTTTTTTCCATTTGTTTTGTTTTTTAATGAAATTTCAATGATGCATTTGCAGAAAGAAAGTATACAGATACTTATGGTTGATTTCACAATGTATGCTATTTTCAGTCAAAATCTACGAGTAAAGACAAACTCCCCATTTGTAACCAACAGTTGGGAAAGTGCATAATGTTGTACACAGAAAATGTTCCCGGTAGTTGAATTAATTGCTTTATACATGTGATGTACATACCCAGTTTTAGTTTCACATGTAGTTTAAATACATTTTCATGTCAGCCAAAAAACTTCCAGCATGGCACTTGCCTGCAAACTGTTGTGTTAAGTTCTAAAAAACCTTCAGGTTTAGATATAACTATTACACATTGCTCTCCATCAACATACGAATTATGCAGACTATTTTGAAAATTCTTTGACTGGTTCTACCTGACTTGTCTTCTCTTTACCTCTATAGGCTCCACACTGCTGCAAAATCTACACACTTTACAACGTATGTTGGTGCATAATAAAACTAAACCGACAATGTACACCTAGCAGTCAGTACATAATGTGCAGAACTGAAGATTTTTTTTTTTTCAAAACTCTACTTAACAGTTCTGACAACATGATTATCTGATTTATACTAACAAACATGCTCTTGACCAAAAACCTTTCTCACAAATCACAATACCACTTCAACTGTACCAAGTCGATTTAGCCTGCACTTACCTGCCAATATTGTCGTCGTTCTCACCAAATTCTCCTCGTTGTCTGTGTACTCATCATAGCGAATCGTTCCATTGACAAACACACGGTCCCTATAAAGATGAACATCACAACTGATCAAGCAACCACACCAATTTCACTCAATTGTAAATTTTTAAGCGAAAAACCTATTAAAGCAGCAAACACGACAACTTCACTTCAATTTAAATTCGAATGTTAGAGCCATCTGTAATCATTTTTGTTCTTTCCCACTGCATTGTAGTCACAAAACAGGATCCAAATAATGTTACAGCTTTCAATGTTCTCATCTTTTTATTTCACAGTGATAGCTAATAGCTATGGGTATTAAAAAAAAAAACACACACACACAGGACACACAAAGTTCTATCACCATGTCAGAGATGCAATGAATGTTAACATCATCGTAATACAGACCTGTTTACCCCAAATTCATGAACCTGTAATAACTCAGACAAAAACCTGCAATTTGAAAAGAAAAAACAACCGTAATCTTCATAATCGCAATACTTTCGCAACTTTTTGAAGATTTGGAAGAGCCGGCTGTTGGCGCGCAAGACTGCTTCGTTGCCATCTTTGACAAGGTAGAAGACATAAGGCATGCTGGGAAATGTCTTCTTACTGCTTTTTGACCAAAACAGTAGCAGACGAAACTTCGCGTTTAACAATTTTTTTTTCTTTCTTTCTTATTTTTTTTTCCCGTAGTTTTTTTTTGGGGGGGGGGGGGGGGCGCGTAATTCCGATAATTCAGCTTTTTATCCTTGAAAATTACAGCAAAATCGTAAGGGTGAACAGGTCTGCTAGTACCAAATTTCTTTTTCATCATAACTTTTTTACATGTTTTGTCAAGTCATAAGACGCTCCTTTAGTGGCGATACAAGTGAACACACTGTTCTGATGACTGACCCTTTGCGCAGATTGATGGCCACTTTGTCCCGTAGACCTGGCTTGAAGACACTGATCCTGTGCCAGTCCACCCGCGACACTGTGCCACCTGCAGTCCACAAAGTATCATCTCAACCCAGCAAGGGACTCAGATTCATGCTACCGAAACAACAGACATATATCGAAACTGGGTATTAATTCGTGCCAGTCTAGTTCATCGGTCATTTTGTCTGTGCAAAGTGTCATTTTAGAATGGCAAGCAAAATAGATTTCGACGAGCCTTTTCAGATTTGTCAAACTTGTTAACTCCTGTCTGCCAGCTTGAAAGTTTCCCTGCAATCATGGAGAATTTCTACATCTACACAGTGTATGATATACAGTCTGGACCAATATCTTCTTTACACTCGGACCATGCACACTTGTCTGATTTTTCCTAGAGCTGAGGCACTGATTTACATGCATGGAGCACAAATAAAACTACTGGCTACTACTAAAGCCTTGAACAACTAAAAATGACAAGAAAAAAAAAAGTGCAGATACTAATGACAGCTGGTAACCTTTTGAAGTCAAATTTGGGAACCAGGTAATGAAATGGGTGGGGTGGGCTGAAGGGTAGGCAGTTCAGGTTTTGAGGTGAAGATTTCAAACAGCTTTAGGTTTCGGTTGACAAAGGGTTTAAAAAGAGAATGCACTTTCCATACATATAATTCCCAACATCCACGTAACATTATCTGAGCTTCATTCTGCAATACTTTATTGTCAAAAACGATCCCCTAAGCCCCACATTTTTTTTTTTTAATAACATTCTGAAATTCTGGATTGTTTTCACTAGATTCAATATTCTGGGTATAATGTCAAAATCAGGCTCAGGTCAGGTCAGGTGAGAAAAAAGTTTTTAGGGATTAAAACAAAAAGTGTAAAAGAACTAAGGAGAGACAAATCATTAGTATTCATGACTAGTATACTGTAAATACTAAACTTCCTTTGGAACCAACAGCAACTTCCATTTCAACCATGTGGCTTACCAAGAGGGGGGATAATACTCATGTAATTGAAACAGTCTCATAGCAAACTACTGTACAACCTCCACCTAGCCTGGACATGCCTTTCAGAGCTCTGGCTTCATCCTCAGCAGGCCAACAAAGCAGAGATATGTTGTTGTCACCTGTGAGGTAACTATAGCCAGTTGATGACAGTGCTGAATCCTCATCAGCAAGCTCCAAAAGCTAATTCTGTTCCAACCAAATTTGATGAAGCAGGTATAAAACATGCCTCTCGAGCAAGGTGTTGTGGATTCAATCCTACAAGAAGTCATGCATTCTTGTTCATGTTTCCACTATACTATGTACACTGTTGTGGTACATTCTTTTTTAATGGTCCCACTCTCTATTAGACTACACATAGTGCTGTATTACATTCCTTTTCATGGTTCAACTCTCTTAGACTATGTTTTGTGTCAAGGTTCATGATTTTTCTGGTTTCCACTCTGTCAGATTATGTCTAGACAGTAGTTCCTAGTGTTTCTCAATGAAGTTTGCATGTGCTATTGATGCTTAGCACATTTGTGTTAAAAAAAAAAAAAAAATTCAGCACATCTCTGTTCATACATTTACATCATCAGCCCAGACTGAAAGTTGAATGTAGTTGTGCCTGCATTTGAGTGTGATATTAGATACATATGCGATATGAAATCTATGCATCTGTAAGTCTTTCAGTGTTTATATCGTCGATGTTTGTACTTGTCAGTGTGTGCTTAAATGTCCTCCTAAACTGTCCACTTTTAAAAATTTTTTTTAATGGTGGTTAGAGAAGAAAAACGTCACAATCCCACCTCCAGCTTTGGTGTAGACATTGTTGGTCGCCAGAGAAAAGACCACCACTGGGTGAGCTTCTGAGCCTCTTAGCTCTGCATCACGTCCCACTCGTCCCAACAGGTTCACCTGGTTTACCGCTGCACAATGCACAGACAACCCTGTTTACTTTTTTTCATGAAAATTTTCAAAAGCAAGAACGCACTGATACGCAGCCACCTGTACATCACGATTCTTACAAACTCAGCAGACTGATTGTTCTGTCAAGTCAGGAAGGTGACTGGTTTAAAAACAAAATGTTTCCAAATTTACAACAATGCACAAGACTCTTCAACTACAGTGTTTTGATGGGCATTTCTACCTCCAGTTTCAGTTTCATCTCAAACTAACCACCTACACACACAGCTCTTTCAGGGCTGTCACTACATTGACGGCCAAAAAGTCCCACTCTGAAAAAAAACACAAACAATACAAATAGCTATTGGCACAGTACACTTCAATTAACCTAAACCACAAAGCAGGATCTGTCCAACTATCTGCGTGTCTGCATTCTTGCTTCACACACAAATCCATAGTTTTCTTCTGATCTTTTCCAAGCCTGGCATTGTGACTCACTGACTGACCAGGCAGGTTAAACACCTATCACTTCTATGTTAGACAGGTGCACAAGTTGCATATTCAATAAACACTATGGCACAACGAAGTCGGGATTCGAAGCAAATCTACAGGAAAGGGAGCATGGCAAGGAGACAGGGGAAAGAGACAGGCAATGGGGAAGAAGGAAGGAGAGAGAGGATGGAGGATGTTGAAGGTAGAAGGGGCAGAGCAGCTAGTATGATAATGAACAACTGACATCCTTAAAATGTCTAAATCTTGAGTTGTGCTAAGGCCATCAGCCCTTCCACTGAACATCCGCAGTTTAAGAAAAAAAACTGTCATAAATAAACTTTAAAAAGAACAAACACTTCAATTCAACAACAAAAAAACATTAAAATATACAAGCCACATTAGCACACAACACACCGGACAGTTCACGCCCATCCCAACAGTTGAACTGTCACCACCTGGCTGCTACAGCAATAACAACAACAACAAAAACAACACATTACAACTTGTAACGGTGGGAAAGGAAGTACAAAAAAACTTTCTGGCGCACAGGTAGGTAAATGAGTCCATGAACAATAGATGACAGTAAAGAAAGAGAGAGAGAGGGAGAGAAAGAGAGAGAGGGAGAGAGAGGGGGGGGAGAGAGAGAGAGAGAGAGAGAGGCAAAGTCAAAGAGACTGAAATAAAAGAGAACATAATATTAACAAACACAACATTTCTATCTGACGAGAATACAATTCATGTTTCAAACACTCCCTGCTCATCCGAAAGAGAGATGAAAAAACGTTAAGACTTTGTCAAACAAAGACTGGTGAATGAACCACACAAGTAGAAAAACAGCTATGACAATAAAGAAAGAGAAGAAAAAAAAGACAAAAAAAAGGCAGGGTTACATATAGTCAATGAGGAAATTACTACTATTTATACTAGCAAACAATAACTAGAACAGAGTGATACAATCTATATTCAAACATCTATGGAGGAGGCAGGTGAAATTGAGGGGATGGAAGGGTGGAGAGGGAGGGTGAGGGGGACTCTGCCTTCAAGTTATAATTTCAGAGGCAACAACCACTTCACAAGTTAAGGGTAAGGACTGGCACCCAACTGTGGACACTCCATCAACTGACCCAATCAGTGAATTTAAGTTTTACACCTGCAACATTATCAAATAGGCAAACAGACTAGAGTTCAGCATGTGTAGATGTGTTTAACTCTCAACAAATGATTGACACTTTGACTGCATGGAGCTATGTGTGCTTGCAGCGAAGTGGACAGTGCTGATATCAATGAGTTCACACTAACCTGGAGATTTTTTTTTCTAATCACTGTTGAACACAGCTAAGATAGAACTTTCCTACACTGGTCCTCTTCGTCTCTGACATTTCTCTGTGTTTTCTACTGATTTTTCTGAGTGCGTTATGCATAAACACAAAGACATGTATCAGGTCACACGTAGCAGTAGGCACTTCTCCCAAAGTAAAGTAAGTCAAATTTCACACACACACACACACACACACACACACACACACACACACCAGCCCTTCTCTCTTCTTTTCCCCATAAAATGCGAAAGAGAAACATATCTTCGCACATTTTTCGAATCTGGGGGGCGATGCTCCCCCATCTTCCTCTCCTCCTCCAAAGACAGCCATGCACCGTCGACCACCAACATTCTGAAGCCACTGCACTGGCCGCTGCAGTCCCTAGTCACAAGGAAAGAGAAAGCAATCAAGAGCAGCAAAAACAGTACATTTCATGTATCTCTACAAGATATGCAAGAACCAAATTTCGTTGTTGCACTCCCTCTTTTCAATGGATTGGGCAACAGTGAGACTGACAACACATTTACTCTGGATATCTACGATAAAATCAGAAACTTCCATTCAAAGATCTCTTTGAAACACTGACATATTAATATTACTACCTTCAGGAACATTCATACTCTAACACAGTTCCACTCAATTGAAATCATGAGTAATGATATATGAACATTTTAAACTTTTTTTTTAACAGATAGATGGTGGAGAATAGCAAGAAATGGATTTCACCATCCCTACTCATCTTTTTCACTTATACTGGATGTTATGTCGGCTCTTTCTCATTAGTCAAATGTGTCATTTCAGTTTCAGACCGGGGCCTTCCCCAAGATGGAGTATGGCTGTCTTAATGGCAGGATAAAAAACGGTCATACACACAAAACTCCACTGCCTGTCTATACAGGCAGTGTCCACAGGAGTATCAGCCTGCGTACGGCAGAAAGAACGAAAGACCGGGGGCCAGAACAGCTCAGTTGGTAGAGCATTGGACTCGTAATCCAAGGGTTGCGGGTTTGAATCTCCGCCGGGCCGTTTCAGTACAGGAGGATTTTTCCCTCGGAGTTCACATTGGTTCTGACTCATTTCCCATACAGTCCTTCGAATGAGACTCTAAACCGAGGTTCTGTGTGTGAACACACGCATAACATCTTACACACATGTAAAATCCCATCACCAACTTTCGGAAGAGAAGGCCAGTTTGGCCATTGGTATGGATGACACTTTAGACATAGCACGCACCTTCCCTGAAGATGGAGTATGGCTGCCTTCAAGGCAGGATAAAAAATGGTCATACACACAAAACTCCACTCTCTTTGTTGAGCAGGTGAGATTAAGACCTGCCTGTCTATACAAGGAGTGTTCACAGGAGTATCAGCCTGCATATGCAGAAGAAGAAGTTTCAGACCAGAACAATGGTGATGATGATCCTGCAGGATCTACTGTGTTTATCTCTCTGTGCGTGTGTGTGTGTGTGTGTGTGTGTGTGTGTGTGTGTGTGTGTGTGTGTGTGTATGTGTGTGTGTGTGTTTGCATGCTTGCATGAGTGTGTGTTCTGGTGTGTGTGTGTGTGTGTGAGCATGCGTGCGTGCGTGAGTGTGTACATGTGTGTGTGTGTGTGCGTGTATGCATACCTGCACACAAGTGTTTTCTTCCATAGTGTAAGATCCCACTCACATTACTATGTACTGCTTCTACTATGTAGGCTTGAAAGCTTTTTGTAAAACCTGCAATTTTTTTTCAGTCTGCATGGAACAGCATGGGAGACCAAGCACCTGTCCTGACCCTGATTTTGAACTTGTCCTATTAGACGTTTCCTCAGGACCAGAAAACAGCACATGTCACACCTTCAAGAAGTAAGAATGCTCCCATACAGTAAGAATGCTCCCATACAGAGAACTACTGAACAACTTCGCATACATCACCCACTTCACCTACGTCACCCAAAAAAGTTATGAAATACATCACTTCATGCACCACCCATAAGACAATCACATTATCATTCCAGAACAACATGGAATTTGGCAAGGAAGGTCCAGCAAAACCCAGCTTTTAAAGCTTGGCTGCTAAGCTGAACACCGATCTTCAGGCGAGGAAGCAGGTCAGTCTGATACTGATGAACATCCAGGAGACTTTTGATACTGTTAACTGCAGCCTTCTGATGCACAAATTGTCACATTATGAGATCAAGTGTTGGATCAATGCCTGAATCCAGAACCTCCCGAATCACCAACCGCAAGCAGTTGTCATTGACAAAGCAACGTTAAATCTCATCCTTGTGGTTTTATTCTGGGTCTAGTGTTGTTCCACCTTTACATGACCTTACCAACAAGAATGATTCCAGCACAAGGATTTCTGCATGATGACAGCATCTGCCCATGCTCTGTTTCATCTGACAAAGACCAGGCTATGCTGCAAGAAGATCTCCAAAAGCTTGAGGAGAGGTTTGAGTCAAACACATGAGGGAAGACTTGAGTCACAAGCTTCCATTCTGACAAGTGTCAAATCCTCAGAGCAACCATTGGCAAGAAAACATTAAAACAGATCATATATATAAAGTTCTTCACAGCAGCCACTACAAGAGGTTAACACCACTAAGAACCTTGGCTTCAATGTAGTGTAGGAGACTGAAGGCATGCCATACAAATGTTTACACACTTCACAGCAAACCATTACCCATAAATAACCAGTCTAATCCGTCTTCAAATTCAGGCAGACATCGACCCCACCGTACAACTCCACCTCCTGCTCTGTCCCTTTCTGCAGAGCATATGACCAAACAATTTCTTTTCTTCCCTATGTGGATGACCCGTGAAATATCTAACCATCAAGTGTTTGAGAAAGAGGCACTGGTCTTGATACCTAAACACGGTGAAAAACAATGACAGTTAAACTATTAAAAGCAGACCTGCTCTATTGGTGTGTGTGTGTGTGTGTGTGTGTGTGTGTGTGTGTGAATCTTTTGTGAATATATGGAAAGGGAACAAACTAGAAAAAAAAGAAAATGGGTGAGAGAGAGCAATGTACCGCTCATGAATAGTGCTGTGCTCTCCAAGTCCTTCCATTGTGTCAGCTTCCATTCTTTGCAATGCTACAGTTTAAGGGATCCCATCCATTCAAAACCCCCACTTGATGGCAATGTTACTTGTACTTAAGCTATAAAGCCCTCCCCTCCCCCCCCCCCCCCCCCCCCCCCCCCCCCCTTCGTCCCTATTGCTGACTAGGTTACTTCCCTTTTAACATGAGATTTTCGTCAAATACTTCTGGCAAAATTAATTCAAATCACCCGATTTGTGCACTTACTCAGCATTTCTAAAATGCTCCGATTGATTTGTAACTAAATGTACATTAGTCTTTGACAGACAGAAAACATGTTTGAAGTCGCACGAGTATTCAAGTCAATGTATGGTGCCCTTTACTTACGTTAACTAACAGAGCACCCACGACCAGTAATACGTATCGAATACCTGTTAAATGCCAGTGACAGACTGATATGATAGAAGACAAAGGAAAAAGAAGGAATAAGAAAAAGCAACACCACTTGCTGAAAATACCAACCGTTCTTGAAAACACACGAAGCATGACCAGGTTGATAATACTAAAACCTCGTTTCCCTTTCGATGGTAATGAATGCCATGCGGGAAATGGAGATGCAATAGAATGCTCTCCCTTGACTTGACTTGACTTTAGGGCATAGTAAGTCTCACGGCTTTTTAGATGCCCTAGTCTTTCTTGTTTTCTTTTTTAAAAAAAATTCAGTATGGATTGCGCATTTTCATTTTTCTTGACAATGGTCACGCATCAGATTTGAACTTTTTGTCCATAATACCTTTTTATTTTTCCAGAAGGTCTTTAATTAGATTAATGTTTTTTTGCAGTCTTTGCTACTTTTGTTAATTTGCTCCAACCAGGAGCAATCCTATATTGAACAAGAATTTTTTCTAACATTGCTGGAAACTTGTTTTGTAAATATCTTTTGACAGGAATTTCTTGTTCTTTCGTCACTTACTAATGTGAAAAAAGTCCTTTTCTATATTATCTAAACCACTGAATATTTTATATGTTTGAATTAAATCACCCCGTAGTGTTCTCAATTTCAATGATGGCAACTGTAGTTTTCTTAACCGATCCTCGTAGTTTAAGTGGCTGATACTTTTTATTAATCTTGTTGCTCTCCTTTGTACTTTCTCTATACTGATCGATTGTCGTTTTAGTAACGGGTGCCAGATACTATTTCCATATTCCAAGTGGGGTCGAACCAGAGTCTTGTACAGTCGAGTGAGTGTGTCTTTGTCTCTATAAGTCAAGGATCTTCTGATAATACCTAACATCATATTAGCTTTAGCAATGGCATTTCTAATATGTCTGTCGAATTTTAGTCCATAGCAAAAAGTCACCCCGAGGTCTTTCTAATCATCACTTTTCTCTAATATTACAGATTCACTATCATTCTTTATGCTGTAATTGTAATTAGGGTTTTTATTTCCATAATGAACTACTTTACATTTACTTGCATTAAAGTAAAGGTTCCAGGTATTACTCTGATCTATCAGTTTATCCAAACCCCTCTGTAATTCATCTTTATTATCGGTAGTATTATAGATTTTTGTATCATCTGCAAATATTTTACAATTGCTTTCAATCTCATCGGGTAAATAATTTATGAATATGGTAAACGATATTGGACCCAGTATACTTTCCTGAGGAATTCCGCTCAGCACCTGAGTTTCTCTTGAGAAGGCCTCTCCCACTCTCACCTTTTGTACTCTATTTTTGAAGAATCCTTCAACCCATTGTAAAACACTACCTGCAATACCGTAAGATTGCATTTTGAGTAAGGCACCGTTCATGAGGTACCGAGTCAAAGGCTTTTTTAAAATCTAGGTATATCACATCAAAGTTATTTCCATCATCAATCATTGAGGTGAAATCTTCCATAATTTCTAGTATATTGGTTACACATGATCTATTCTGTCTGAAACCATGTTGATTTTTAGAGTAAAGTGTCATATCATTCATATGATTGACAATAGAACCTCTAATAAATGACTCCAGTACTCTACATAAGATGCAAGTTAAGCTTACAGGTCGATAATTACCTGGATAACTCTTTTTGCCTTTTTTTAAATAATGCTGTCACATTTGCAGTGCGCCAATCTTTCGGAACTGTTCCTGTGTTAACTGACTTGTTAAATAAGATACTAAGTGGTCTTGATAATTCCATCTTAAGTTGTTTTAAAACATAGGGTGCCAATCCATCAGGTCCATAAATTCAATGTGAAAAGTCCTAATTATTACAAATTTTGCCCAAAACGTCTGCATTCTTGAGACGAGTGTATGTCCGTATATGCATGCATGTATTCATTCATGTACCCTATACTTATCTCTCTCTCTCTCTCTCTCTTCTCTCTCTCTCTCTCTCTCTCAATCTCTCTCTCTCTCTCTCTCTCACACACACACACACACACACACACGCGCGCGCGCGCGCGCGTGCGCGCGCGCATAAAGCACGTGAGAGGGTACTAGTGTGCCAACGCTGTTCATAGTCCAGCTGATGTGTCCACAGCTTTCTCTTCATCTTGGTCTGTGAGTGTGAACTGCGCACAACGTGTATGCAGTATGCTGGTGCACTCTGTGCATGCAAACACAGACGCTCGGGCAAGAAGACACATACGGCTGTTGTCTGATTGCGGAAATTCACACACGTACATACGGCACACCTTTGAGTGCATGTGCAGTCACAACACACACACACACACACACACACACACACACACACACACACACACACACACACACACACACACACACACACATCTACCTGTGAGCACATGTGCAGTCGCAGCACACACACACACACACACACACACACACACACACACACACACACACACACACACACACACACAC
>JADBJO010003167.1:205000-232500 GCA_016801955.1 Conus betulinus | reverse complement strand
GCAAATGATAAGTTCGAATGATCAGATCGATTAAATGATGAAAATGCAGACCACACATTGTCTGTCTGTCTGTCTGTCTCACTGTCCGCTACATAATGGGATTATCAGTATGCTCAGAATGGAATGCGACAAGTTTAAACTCATTCAATCGGTCGGACATTGACAGATTCAGAAACAGATGTTCTGTAAATTCATGATAGAGTATTCAAATATATAACACAAGCATTGAAGCACTGCAAACAGCATATTTATAGTAATTATAGTAGTGATGCATACAAACATTCACACATCTGTGACAGTAACAGAGCTTTCATGTGATTGCTACCATCATCCTTTTAAGGGTTCTGAAGTATGAAAAATAGGGTTTAGGCCTATGTGTTAAATACAGTGTAAGTAGGCTGCCCAAAGATTATAGGGGTTTGGCAATCTTGCAGGGAGGATGGGGTAGGTAGAAGAGCATGTAGGCGGACGCCTAGGGGTAGGCAGACATGGGAGATGACTGGGGAGCATAAGGGTGGGGGTGGGGGGTAGGGGAAGGCAGGTTAAATCACATCATGATGTATTATTGTATACACACAGTGACTCACACCTCCAGGGTAACTTGTTTACAGATGCATGCATACAAGCGCTGGCAGATTTTGTTATCATGGAATTTTGTTTAACATTTTTCTTCTCTTTAACATCTGTTCACTGAAAGTGATATTGTGGGTGTTTGCGTGTGTTTTTTTTGTTTTTGATAAGAGAAGGATTTGATGCCTTTGATGAACACATTACTGTATGTAAAAGAGTTTGGCCGTGGTTCTATTGTGCCCACTGACCCAGTTAGTAAGTGACACTCTCCAGCAACATGAGAGTAGCTGGCAGGAAATTATTATGCCTTGAAATTGTAATGGGTATTGACATTCTACAGACCTTTTTTTGTCTGCTGTGCAGATTTTTGTCCAAGTTCACCAGCACATTACAATCATGACATGTAGGGACGGGGTGATCAGAGCGCTATAAATTGATAAAACATTGCAGACCTGCTTTGCCGTGAGACCTCTGCCGGTCTCTAGAATGAAAAATGTCATTTTCTAGGGTGACTCAAACACTAAACAACAGTGTTTATCAGAAAAAGGATCACACACACACACACACACACACACACACACACACACACACACACACACATATGTATATATATATATATATATATATATATATGTACACACACACACACATTTTAAATCTCATTGGCATCTGCGCTACTTCAATTTTTGTTCATTTTTTTGTTGTTGCATTGTTGTTCATGAAAAAAAAGGACCACAGGCACATATTTACATTTCTTTACAAGAATGGTAATGTCTATTTATAAACAAAAAGAAAAAAAGTGCTACAATGTGACAATGTTGATTAATTCTACTTTGTTTTCCAAATAGTTTTCAAGCACAAATGTATACATTTTCACCCATTTTTTTCATCATCCATCTTCACCCATCGGCTATCTCTTTCTGTAGCTCGGTTGATACCTAGAGTTTTGACAAACTTAAGCTTAGATGCTCCCATGTCTTACGAAGCGCAAGGCAGTCAAGGCGCTCCACTGTGCACGGTCCCCAGCCAGTCTGGTAGTGTCACTCCATCCTCTATCAGTGAGTCTGAGGTCTCTCTCTCCACTGTCTGCTGCCAGCTCATCCTGGGTCATCCTCTTTTTCTCTGGCCTGCTGGGGTCCATGTAATGGCCTGGTTTGCAGGTCTTGAAAAAAGTAATCTTAAGACATGGCCCAGCCAGTGGAGGCGCCGTCTGCAGACAATGGTTGACAAGGGGAGCTGTTCAGACCTTTCCCTGACATCTTTACTTGGTATAAAGTCTGACCATTTGATGCCCAAGATCTTGCGTAGGCACTAGTATCAAAAGTGTCGAGTTTCTTCTCCTTGGTGGTCTTCAGTTGCCAGGTTTCACAGCCATATAATAGCATTTAAATCACACTTGAGTTATGAAATTTCAGTTTTAATCCAAGGGAGAATTTCTTGCTGTTCCATATTTTGTTCAGCTGATGAATGCTCATGTTGCCTTCCCAATACGACACTTGGTTCATGGTCAACATCATTGGCATTGTTGATAGAGCTGCCTAGGTATGTGAAGTTCTCCACTTCTTCCACTTGTTTTTGGTCAATGAGATTGTCTGTTGGCCCATAGTGTATACCGGTAAGCATTTTTTTTAGTCTTTTTGGCATTGATAATTAGGCCAATGTTGCCTGCAAACTTGTTGATATTGTCTAAAAGCACCTGCGGATCTTGAATGGTGCTTGCAAGAGCGGCAATGTCATCAGCAAAATCCAGATCTCTGAGAGGCTGTTTCCTTCTGTCCACTTGATTCCCTTTCCTTGGGTTGTGTTCAATACCCAGTCAATGGCAAGTGCAAAGAGGAGAGGGGAGAGGGTACAACCTTGCCTTACTCAGGTGTCAACTTGAAACCAGTCACTGTAGCCATCTTCCGTCCTGACTCTGCTCTTGGAGTTTATGTAAATCTGCTTTATGGCCGACACAACTTTATTTGGGATGCCGTAGGTTTTCATGATTTTCCACAATGATGGTCTGTGGACACCACAATGATGGTCTGTGGACACTGTCAAATGCTTTGGAGAAGTCAGTGAAGTTGTTGGCCATGGGTACTTGGTGCTGTCCACGCTTTTCGATGATCTGTCTTAGTGTGAAGATCTGCTCCGCACAGGATTGTTTTGGGCGGAAGCTTGCTTGTTGTTCCCTGAGCTCACTGTCCACTACGTTGCGCAGTCGGTTGAGGATGACCTGGCAGTATTTCTTCCCTGGTTTTGACAGTAGAGTAACTCCTCTCCAGTTGTTGCAGTCTGAGAGGTTGCCTTTTGTTTTTTAATACGGACGACTTTGCCGTTCTTCCAATCCTCTGGGACGATGCCAGAGTTCCAAGCCCGGTTGCAGAGACTGCACTTCCAAGAGACAATACAGTCACCACCACCTTTAAGCATTTCCACTTTTATTCCATCGAATCCAGGGACTTATTGTTCTTTAATGAATTTAGTGTGGGAGATAAAATGGGAAAAACCCCCATCTTGCTCACATTAGGAACTGTTGTGTGTGTGTGTGTGTGTGTGTGTGTGTGTGTGTGTGTGTGTGTGTGTGTGTGTGTGAATAAATGAAGATTTGTCTTGTAATCTTTGTGTGTTGTGTCCCTGTGAGTTGTTGAGGACAGGACCCCAGTGCAGTTAATTGTTGCCGATTGGTCTGGTTGCCAGGAAGTCCAGATGACAATGCAGTTCAAGCTGTTTAAGTGTGAAGGATCTGGTAATAAGGATCTTCGCGCAGAGTCTTGAACAGTGGGGGCATTGGAAGTCCGTTGTTGTGATCACTGCTGCTGATGCAGCCCTGTGTCGCTTTTCTCTGGCATCAGTGAGCTTCTGGCGTCGTGCTTCTTCGTAGTTTGCAGCAGCTTTGTTGACTGAGACTCTCCATTTTGGTCTGTCCATAGCACGCTCCTCCAGTCTCTCGGCTTTGACGTGACACCACTGGATGTTTGCTTTCACAGTGTCTTTGTATCGCAGCTTTGGGCGGCCTTGGTTTCTCTTGCCGAGCTGTAGCTCACCATACATCAGGCGTCTTGGCATCCTAAACTCCTCCATACGGATGACATGCCCCACCCATCGAAGTTGGGCCTTGATGAGCATGGACTCAACGCTGGTGGAGTTGGCACGTTCCAGGACCTCCAGGTTGGTGATGTGGTCCTGCCAGCTGATTCCGAGTATGGAACGGAGCGCTCGCATGTGAAAGTATTCCAGTTTTTTTTAAGTGTCTGCGATACAGTGTCCATGTTACACAACCGTAGAGAAGGGGGGGGGAGTACCACCGCATTGTAGACCTTCAGTTTCGTTGATAGTCGGATACTGTGTTGATTGAGCACTCGGGTGCGGAGTCTGCCCATTGCCTGGCTAGCCTTGCCGATTCTAGAGACGATTTCTTTATCCAGGGAGCCATCACAGGAGATGGTGCTTCCCAGGTACTTGAAATGTTCGACATTGGCAAGTGGTGTGTCGTCGATGATAATGCTGGGTGCAGGTGGGTGGGTGTTTGGTGCAGGTTGGTGAAGCACCTCCGTCTTGCCGAGACTGACAGTCAGGCCGAAGAGTTTTGAGGCCTCAGAGAAGCGATCTAGCATCATCTGCAGGTCGGATTCTGCATGGGCCACAAGGGCGCAGTCATCAGCAAAGAGGACTTCTTGAAGGAGGGTTTTTGCATGCTCTTTGTCTTGGCAGTGAGACGACACAGGTCGAAGAGGGAGCCATCCAAACGGTAGCGAATGTAGACCCCTTTCTCCAGGTCGCGGACGGCATGGGACAGCATACAGGTGAAGAACACATTAAATAGGACTGGAGCTAGAACACAGCCCTGTTTCACACCGTTGGTGATTGCAAAGGCTTCCGTCACATTCCCGCCAGAGAGGACCTGGCCAGTCATGCCGTCGTGAAAAAGCCTGATCATTGATATAAACTTTGGCGGGCATCCGATGCGCTCTAGGACTGTCCAGAGGGCCTCTCTATTGACCGTGTCAAAAGCCTTGGTCAGATCTATGAAAACAGAGAAAAGGGGCATGTTTTGTTCAATGCACTTCTCTTGAAGTTGTCGGATGGCAAAGATCATATCAGTAGTACTTCTGCCAGGCCTGAAGCCGCATTGCGCCTCCGGAGGTTCTGCTCCGATACTATGATAAGTCTGTTGAGTATAACTCTGGCAAAGATCTTCCCTGCAATAGAGAGGAGAGAGATGCCCCTGTAGTTCCCACAGTCAGATTTGCTTCCCTTGTTCTTGTAGAGGGAGACAATCAGGGCATCACACGGAAATCATCAGGCATCTCCTCCTCTTCCCAGATACTCAGCAGGACATCATGAAAGGCTTCAAGGGCGTTGGGGCCTGCCGCCTTGTAAATCTCGGCAGGAATGCCGTCCTTACCCGACGCTCTGCCTGAGTTTGTCTGTCTGACGGATCGCCTTCTTAATTTCGTCTATGGTCGGGGGTCTGCGAGCGAGTCTTGCATTGGCTGCTGGGGAATCTGGTTCAGTGCGTCTGCGTCGACCGATGAGGGTCGATTAAGCAGGTTACTGAAGTGCTCTTGCCAGCGCTGTTCAGGCCCTCTTGGTCTTTGATCAGGGTCGAACCGTCCGAGGACAACAACGGGGAGCAGCCCGCCCGATATATAGAGGGGCTAAAGACTGTCCTCAGAGCGCTAAAGAATTTCTTGGAATTGTGGGTATCCGCGTAATGCTGGACTTCGGCCGCTTTATCTTGCCACCACTGGTCCTGCATCAGTCGAAGGTCGGACTGGACTTTTGCCTGTAGAGTTTTAAATCTTTCACGCTTGGAGACGGAGGACAGGTCATTCTGCCACTCGATATAAGCCTTGTTCTTAGTAAGGAGGGCTTCTCTGATCTTGTCATCGTTTTCGTCGAACCAGTCTTCATGCGTTCTAGTTTTGGCACCAAGCACTTCCTTTGCAGTCTCAGCAACGGTATCCTTGAAGGAGGACCATTTTCTCGGAGCTGCCTACGGAGGTCAGTCCATCTTGGAATTTTTCATCAAGTATTTCTTGAAATTTTGCCAGGCAGGTTGGATCTCAGCCTGGTGACATTGTTGTAGAGGCTCCAACAGTCTTGGGTCGGTTTCTGTGAGGTGGAGCGATATGCAGTGTCATTACAGCCCTGACCAGCCTGTGATCAGTCCAGCATTCAGCACCTCTCATGGCACGAGTCACTCGGACGTCCCTGATGTCGCGTTGGCGTACAATGACAAAATCGATCATGTGCCAGTGTTTTGACTCTCGGTGCATCCAGGTTGTCTTGTACTTGTCTGCCATCCTGAACAAGGTGTTGGTGATGCAAAGGCTGTGTTCTGCACACTTGCTGAGGAGGAGGAGCAGGCCGTTGTCGTTGACCTTGCCTACTCCGTGTCTGCCCAGAACGCCTTCCCAGCTGCTGGAGTCCTTTCCTATTCTGGCGTTGAAATTGGATACGCAATTTCATAGTTTAATCAGTTTGTAAACATATTGATTTTTTTTTTTTTACATTGTATTAGTAATATTTGTTTTTTCAGTATATATCTTGAGTAAATCATCAGATGTGAATTATGGAGCAAGAAGATTGTGTTGTCAGGGGGAAAATATGATAAAGTAAAGTATTATACAAAACAAATTCGTACAGTGTTCCCACTGATTATAGAACTTTGATAGCTTCTGTATGCAGTGAAGAGTCAGCATGCATCAAAGTGTGCATTATGCAAATCCTTGAAACCTGATGATCACATGGAAAATTGTCAACAAAACAGACATTTAATCTGTATACCAATGACTGTGGAAGCAGTGAGTGTTCATGGAAGGATGCACATGAATGATCAGATCAATATGTGATCATTAGAAATTCAAAATTGCACTGTGTGGTAAATTATCTGTACAGTTTCCCAGAATTTCTAATGAAGATAGATGTTTAAAGCATACAGCCTGTTCAGCAGAACTGGACTTTATTTTCAGATGTGTATATATATTTATGCTACTGCACAAAAATTTGTGAATGATACAGACGTAAGAATACTGTTTGATGATTGCAGCATTTGTTTTGTATTATAAGCTTGGTATTGCTATTGGACTGTGCAGAAGAACAGTTTCTGACAGTGAACCATTGTCAAAACTCTTTCTTTCTTATCTCAGTGATGATGAGTTCTGTACACACTGTTTGCTTTGGTCTGTAGTTGCTTGATCCGAGAACTTGCTGGTGGACTGGAGGAAGGCCATATGTACTGCTGTCCACGAGAATTCAGTCCGTCAGCAAGGTCTTCAACCATGTGACTGCGGACCAAAGCTGTTAGTGAACAGAAAGCCAGCCTCATTGGATCCACATCAATTAAATGCGATTAAGACCTCCACATTGAAACCAAAAGCAGGTGAATCAAATCCTGCCCGATTCTGAAAGGCAACATTTTTGTTTTCTGCTTCATTATTATGGCATAATCAGGACCGTAGTTTTTTTTTCCAATTAGTGAATTAAGTCCTTCTCTGAATCACTTCCAGCCATTTTGATTCAGAATGATGGTTCTTGTGTAGATTTGCTGGGGATTGTGTGTAAAGTGTGTGGTGATGCTGTGTGCAGGTTGAAGGGGAAATTCATGGACAGTGACGGGAAGAAGGTGAACTATGCAGCTTTGAAGAAGAGCAAAGAATTTGAGGACTACCTGGTGCAAGTGCGAGACCTGCAGAACCTCAAGCTGGATTCTTTGACGGAGATTCACGGGAAAGTGTTCTTCATTAGTATCCTTGTTTATGAGATGCATTGAACGATGTAGCTGAAAGGAAGAGATACAGAGGATCTGGTATAAATGAATGTTTTCAACATCTGTCTGGGAGATAGTGTGCTGTAGATCATAGGAGGATGTGATTTTTTTTTTCTGATCTGCCCAGGGGACAGGTCAGTATAGTTTTGGCCAAGACCCTGGCAAAGCCACTTACAGATCGGCTTTTAAATTCTGTTAACTACAATATGACATTGATAAAGAAACTGAAAAACTGAATTTATCGTTGACTGCCTGTCATCAGGTAGCCCCAGACTAGAGAACATGTTTGCTCTGTTCTGATTGGCCAAAGCCTTGTGATTTGGGCAGTCACACCTCTCTCTAACGGAATGTGAGAGTCAGCTGTCCTAATTGCTGTTCTTACCAGTGATGAAAACTGCATCCTTCTTTACATGAAGAAATAGCACCAGTTTGATTATAACATGCATTCAGAGAGAATCAACCACTAAGATGCCCTCATATCAGAAAAGAAAGACAGAAACTTAGGCAGGAAGGTCGCATTGTGTGATTGTGGAATGGTCACTAAGACAGTATAGGAAAGAAATTATGCAAATGCTCGAAGACAGGTAGTGTGTGTGTGTGTGTGTGTGTGTGTGTGTGTGTGTGTGTGTGTGTGTGTGTGTGACATAAGTTAATCAAACACAAAAACAGATTAATTATTAAATTTTATTCCTAATTGCTCACAGTTGTTTGTGGTTGCAGTTTGTTCCTGCCACTTGCCGCCATTTATATTTTATGCATTTGATAATTCGCAGGAGAAACAGGAAAAACAAATGCTTGTGTTGCAAGTAGCAAAGAAAACATTTGTTGGTGTTTCATGAAACTGCAGTAGCTGATTTACAAAATCGTTTGATATAGTTGTGGATTTTTAGCCTACAAACGATGTCACAAAGACCGTTACAAAAGAAGATTTATGAACTCGTCATAGGCCAGACCGCAGATGAGTGTGTAAAAGACCTGAAAAATGAAAAGATCCGTTCAGTTATTCTCTTGTCTTTTTTCTTTTTTATTTTTTATTCTGTCCCGTATCCCGTTAGTGGCATGTTGATATTGCAGCCACCCCTTCCAGCCATACGACGTTCATACTGGCTCAGCTCTTGCACTGACACTCCATAGGGAGCAGTCAGTGGCAGACAGGTGTTCATGAGGCAGTCCACCACAGGAAACACTGACTGCAGTTGAATCACTTCTGTGGTGTTAAGCAGTGTTTTATTTGATCCAACATACACAACACACCTGTATTTTTGCCATTTACGTGAGGCTGCCTGCAGGACTGGTTTAACTAATAGCAAACCTGTCCGTTCAAAAACTGAGAACCCGATGATACATATAACTATGGCTGTCATACGTGTATTGTCTGATCTGCTGTCTCTGTGGTTCAGGTTTAATGTACTGTGCATTGCTCATACGCAGTGGCAGAAAATCATGTCTGACGGCAGAGAAATGTTCCCGGAGGATACCATTAGTAGTTGCAAGCTGGACTGATGAGGAATTATTGATCAGGGAAGAGAAGCTCCAGCATAAATCCACTTTCCATTTCCAGTGACCTTTTTGTGTGGAGAGTGGTCCTCTTCCAGATTATGACCATGTATATGCTTGTCTTCCTTTTGTGAGTGTGTGTGTTTGTGCATGTGTGTGTGTGTGTGTGTGTGTGTGTGTGTGTAGATGATGAAAGAAGCCAGGAGGCGGGAATGAGTATATGATCAAACGGAAGGGAGTGGTTCTTATGTTACATTGCTTATTGGTATGCATGGTCGATGAAGAAAAATGGTGAGGGTCCATGCTGTCCATGATGAAAAGAGAAATGAAAGAACATCTTGTTGCAGAGAGTTTATCAGAATGATGGACCGTACTAGCGTTTGATGTTAATGAGTGAAACGGTGTTTTCACTTTGTCCTTTCTCACGTCAGTCTGTCTGCCTGACACATATATAATTGAAATTTCTGTTTGTCTTTGTTTTCCCTAAAGAAGAAAAAGGGAATGTTGAATATTAAATTGAAGGAGTTGTGTTCTATGATTATGTAAAACTGTGGAGCCACACTAAATAACTTTTTTTTGTTTAATTTTGTACTGAATTTTAGTTTCTTGCAGAGCTACCACAACAGATTTCAGATTGTGACTAAACAGCTGTTGTCCTCCAAATTTGAAAAGAGACCTTGGATATTCCATGGGAAAATTTTTGGACTCCATCATGGCAAGGAAATGAAGACAGTGAACAACTCATTCCATTTCTGCTTTCTCATCATTGGATTGTAGAGGAGAAAACTTATTTTCAGTTAATATGTCTGTCAGTTTGGGACCAGGAAGTTTTCTGTTCTGGCCGTCTTTCCTTGAGGAGGATGAAGAGACAGATGGAGGAACATCAACCCCTACCACCCCCACACTTTTCCGCTCTGGGGCTTTTGGATAGACTCCAGGACCTTTAGGGGAACAGCCAGTTTTCTGTTTCCATCTTTCGCAGGGGAGCGAGGCTGGGAGGATCAGGGAAGGGGGTGTTTCCCAGCCTCCTAACCAGACTTTTTTTTGTCTGCTGGAGAGACTGGGGGGTAGCAGGTTTAACACCTCCGCTGAGGGTGCTGGTTTTATACAGAGGTACTGCTGACGTTTGTACAGGTTTTCCTGATCCACATGTTGATGTTTCTTGCACACATTTAGACAAATGAAATGCTTCTGTCTGACAAGAAACAGACACTGTCTGGACCTTTGCAACAGCATCAGAGTATGACAAAGCTGGTTGAGTCTGACTGCGAGCACCAGTTTGTAGGCCTCATGGAACAACTTCTTTCTGTCTTGACCTGCTGGGTGTTTTTCTCAACTTTCCACTTGGGGCAATCCCGGGAGAAAGAGGGGATGGCTGCCACCACAGTTGGGCCAAAGGGCTGGTCCCTGGCGAGGCCCTTCATGGACTGCTTTGCAGCACTGGCAACAGATCTCCTCCTCTGAGCACCTGTCACGAATGTGGCCGAATTGTTGACAGCCTGCAATTTAGGAGAGAAAGGGGAAGAAAAAGACGCACTATGTCAGTGTCACAGGCAAGAAATATCCACCCCAACCGTCCACCTCTTTGGTTTAACCTTGTTTCGTGTGTGTGTGTGTGTGTGTGTGTGTGTGTGTGTGTGTGTGTGTGTGTGTGTGTGTGTGTGTGTGTGTGTGTGTGTGTGTGTGTGTGTGTGTGTGTGTACATTTTATTTGCACATGTGTCTGTCTTTTTACATTGTATTTGGTATTGCCAAATTGGCACGAAGAAAACAACCCAGACTATTTGTGAGATGCTCAGAGATTTTTTTTTTTCTGTCTCATTTTACCTGCTCATATATTGATGGTGCTGTTCCATTTTACCTGCTTCTTGTGATGGTGTTGTTCCATTTTACCTGCTCCCTGTGATGGTGTTATTTCATTTTACCTGCTCCTTGTGATGGTGTTGTTCCATTTTACCTGCTCCTTGTGATGGTGTTGTTTCATTTTACCTTCTTGTGATGGTGGTGTTCCATTTTACCCTGCTCCTAGTGGTGGTATTGCTTCATGTCACTCATTCCATTTTTCCCACACACAACCTCACTCAAGTTTCTCTTGCTGAAACCTCAGATCTGACAGTCCACAGGGGGAAATCTGTCAGATTGTCATGAGGCAACATAACGGAGAAGACCCTGCACCTCTGTTGAGTTGCTGTGGGGGTGTTCATGTGTGCCTGTTCTTATCCAGCACATGCAGAAAATCACCAAGTAAGCCTTCTGTTGAAGAATACAGTTGCTTAGTTACACCAAGAAGAATGAGCTTTCCCCTCCCCCCCCCTTCCTCCTCCCTTCCTTTTCTCCCCCTTCCCCCTCCCCCTTTTTCTCTGTCCCTTCCCTTGAAGGGTGTTGCAGGTTCCTGTAAATATTATAATCATGGCTCCATGAACTTGCCAGTTCCAAAGATTGTGACAAAAAACTCCTAACAGGCAGGGATGTGGGGAGAATATTGTGGTTACCATATGCACATGGCAGTTGCTTGACAGTGGTGTTTTTTTTTTTGTTTTTCTTTGCCTGTGGGCTCAGCAGTCATGAAATATGGGCTGATACACCCTATGGAAACACTCCTGTGGAGGGTCAGTCGTGTCACATTCAGTGGCCATTACAGAATGGCATCTGCCAGGGAGCAATTGTGTCCCTTCATGCATTAATGGATGCCCTGTGCGTGCCTGCAACCTATGCGAACACAGCGCAGGCTTCCAAGAGTGGTGCAGGATGGCTCCCTGTTGGTTTGTTCGGCAGTTGAGGACAGTACTTCTCTGGGTCCCACATGTACCTTCGGGTGTATCTTTGTCTTTCTTGGGGGCTGTTTACACTGCTTATTTTATCGAGCCTGGCTGGCCCGTAGCATTTTCTGTGCCATGCTAAGCTGCACCATGGCTCTGGTTCTTTGAGGTGGGTCAAGGTAGACTGGACATTGCTGCATGCCATTCCCAGAGAAGATGCAATGCTATGCTGAGGTCTTGAGGTCAAAACGATGGCTGGAAGAACTGCCACCAGTTTGATCAGAAGGGTCAGTGAAAGTTCAGCGCAGCGCGAACAAGAGAGGAGAGGGAGCAGGGTAGAGGAGAGGACAGCGCAGACTGTGAGGTCTGCATGCATGTCGGCACACACAGGTACACACCAGTGCATGATCAAAGGGAGAGACATGGGATGGGAGGGAGAGAGTGAGGTTGGTTTGCATGTATGTATGCACACACACATACATACACACACACACAGCACGCACGTGTGCACACACAGACACACACAGATGCGCACACACACACACACACACACACATGCACACAAACAAGGTAAGGCAATGTTGCTTATATCCCAGCCGACTGCAAAGGGCCATATCAGGGCTGTCACTGCATTGAAGTCAACTCACAAGTCATTCAAAAAACAAAACAAAACAAAAATCCTCATTCACACAAGCCTGTAAACACTTAAAACACCAGAAATTTCTAAAAACACACCGGAAATTTTCTCAAAATTCTTTCTTCCGTAAAATCTTAGATCAAGTGAAAACTGTTGATCTCTTTCAATGTACGCACGTGCCTTGTAGTGAAAAGGAAGGGATGGGGAGAGGGGAGGGGGCTGTGCATTTGCATGCATGTTGCACACACACATGCACGCACACACACACACACACACACACACACACACACACACACACACACACACACACACACACACACACACGCACGCACACACGGGACACATGCAGTGACCAAAGCGGTTGTAACCTTTGCCGCCACCTAACAAGTATGCTTTCAGTCCTACAGCTACCATGTGTTTACTTCTGGAAGCGACCATCTTGCATTCCAGAGACAGCATTATGGGATCAGACACGCAGTAACCTGGTTCCTACTATTACCATGTTTATGCAAAGTGGTACGCCAGTCGCCAGTTGTTGTGTCATGCTACCCTGTGTCCCACTGGCCCTGAGCTTGATGTAAATGAGCCTTGTGAGAGCAGGACATGAGAGGCCACAGATAGTGAGACCTTTGTGGGCATGTCTGTGATTAAGATGATGCTATGGAGTCCCATTGCGATCAAAGACGACATGACAGGCCTGTTCTGTTCACTTCCTTTCATGAAATATTTCAATATCAGTCAGGCCTGAGAAATACAGACACTTGTAGTGTTGATCAGGAAATTTGAGCACTCTCTCTCGGAGACACGTGAAGTGGATTTGAACCTTGAACACATTCAACATATCTCTGTTGAATATGTCCGAGACCAAAAATCAACATTATAGATTTTGGTCTCGGATGGGACTGGAACCCAGAAGCTCTCAGTAGAAACCCACCATGCTGACCACAGCACTAAGGTCGTTGACCCAGAGGTAACTTTTGCCTGCTGCAAAAGAGATTCATGCTGTTGCAGTTTAAGCATACAAGATGGTTACAATACGGCAAGGAAAATATGAATATGTGCACATGGCTGGATGGCGGTACAGGATATGTCTAGAGCTAGCAATCAATATGCATCCTGTTGTGAAAGATGCAATTTCTGTTATCACACTTTAGTGTGTACATAGTAAGAAATTTGTCTTTATGACAAGAGCACATCAGTATTTTGTATCCATGGTTATTGAAGGAGGATTATACTTCCAAAATGAAAAAAGCAAACAAAAAAAGAAACACACAGTATTGTTATTGATTTGTCAAACAAGTGCATTCTGTTCCAAGAAGAGATGTAACAGCTAAGTGAGAAGATTTATTTTACAACAGTTGTTGAGTATGTGGTGCTCATGTGCCATGTGTATGCTGACATGTAATGTGCTTTTCTGTGTTTTTGTCCACATTTAAAATGTGCAGTTTTTGTGGCCCAGTACAGCACAGTTTTCAGTTTTTCTTTGTCTTTGTTTTTTTTTCTGTATCTTTTGAAAGAATATTTTATATTATTTACTGTGGGGTCTGTGCTGTATTCTGGTAATGGCAGTCTAAACTTTTGTTAATCTTTAATTAGATTTCTGTTTCCTGGTCAGAGCTACTTTGGTTTGAGTTGTTTTCTTTTATTTGAAAAGCAGTTGTTCTGGAGAGTGGTCGACTCAGCCCCTGAAAAAGACGTGTCAACCTTTAGCTGTGACGCAGAGCTTGCAGAATCGTGAAAACTGATTCAGAACTAGGGTGTCATCCTTGGGCCTCCACTGAGTTCCATTAAAACCAGGCTGCTTTGTTGTTGAATGCCCCCATGCCAACTTTCATGCTATGTCTCACTGAAAGCGAGGGAAGCCAGGCAGTGGGACAGCTGCGTATGGATTTGTCTGTGTTTGAAGTAGCAAACCCTTCAAAGCAGGATTCATTCCCCTCTCATCAGAGACACTACCTTACCATTGGGAGCACTGAAGATCAGCATTGTTCAAGCAGGCCTCGAGTAGCATCAGCATTTCTAGTTATCATCTGTACAATGTGTGGCATACCATTGTGAAATGAGCTTCCATTTTCTGTCCGTCAGGTTGTGTCTTTCAGTTTTCAAATCCAAGTTGAAAATTCATTTTTTTTTGTCAAATTGCTTTTCTTCTTACCTTCATTGACACAGTTCTGATAATTATGTCACGCTATCTGTACTTCTCTGCAGCATTTTGGGAGTTCTTGTGGAGGGCTTATAAGTGAATATGAGGAGAGTGGTGAGGTGAGTGGGGATGGGGAAGATGTGAGTGTTTATGTTGTATATTCACATGTGTTTGGTGGGGGATGAATGCAGACAGGTGTTTGCATATTGATTTTTTTTTTCCGCCCATGTTTTATATCCCAAGCATCCTGAGCTTAGTGGAGACTGGGTATGTAAATCCTTAAAATTTCATCTGATTTATGCTCTTGGAAGAAAGAAATACAGATAAAATGTATTTTAGCAATGAGGTAAATTTTCTCTAGGTTTGTGTCATGGCTGAGAAGTTTTAGATGCGCGGGATCTCTATCTAGTGTGCTTATAATAAAAAAAATCATGAAAAATTAAATCATTACACAAATGTAATTTTCATGATTGCATGCATGCACCAAAACATGCACTTGATTCTGTGAGTGCTTATGTACAAGCACAAACATATGCACACGAAAACATATATTCAGTCACACTCTGTCTCATGTAAACAAACACACACACACACACACACACACACACACACACACACACACACACACACACACACACACTTAATCACTCACTAAATACACACACACATGCTGCTCTATTTACTCACATTCTGTCTCATGTAAACAATCACATAGACAAACACACACACACACACACACACACACACACACACACACACACACACACACACACACACACACATGCACACACACACACACACACACACACACACACACACACACTCACACACACACACACACACACACACACACACACACTCACTAAACACACACACACATATACGCACACTCGCACACGCACACACAAGCACACATATGTACACACTGTAATGTTAGAGTGTATTTCAGTGTAGCTTAAAGTACCCTGAATCATGTCTCCCCACCCCCCCCCTCCCTCCCCCCCCACTCCTCAGGTATGATCAATGTTAGTTTGGGTGATCTGGATATTTTCTGCCCTAAATTTGACCTTCAAAGCCAGATGAGCTGTAACCCGTAAATGATATTTCCTCTGCTGTGTTGCATCAAAACACCTCGGTATTGATTAGACACCTTGGTATTGATTAGTCTCTAAGGACTGTCAGAGTTGAGGCTGTAACAAGACAGTTTGAATGTGGATGTGCAGAAGGAGACGAGAACGAACAGTTTGAGAGAAGCGCCACAGAGAGGAGGACATTGAAGATGAGATGGGGAAGGGACTAGGGAGAGTGAACGAGTCTTGGCAGGAGACATTAATGTTTTAAAAAACTTTGAAACAGTTGTGGTTGGCAGGGCTACAAAATCATTGTGATTTCATCATCAGATCACCATCATTATCACCATCTTCATCGTTTATCTTCATGTTCTCCTTTCCCAGTGGGTGTAACCAAAAGTACGACGCAATTGTTGGGAGAGACAGCGGAGAAAGGTCAGATCCTTAGCTCAGAGCTGATTTTGAAAAAGGATACCCTGCTTGACGCTGGGCTCCAGCTCATTTTATGTTGCACATTTGCCTGTCATTGTTCATACCGGTGGGATGCTATTTTTCTGAGAAGATAGCTGTCACTGGCTTTGAAGTTTGGCTCAGCATGAATGTATAATTTTCTGTTGGCGTTCTGTATTTGACCTTAACTGCTGAGTTCCAGACAAGGTTATTGATTTCAATTGACATTTATGGAAAATTGCCTTGGAGCAGATACCTGTTCCTGCCATGTGACTTGAGTGTCTGATATTGATGCTGTGTATACATGTGTGCGTTAGTCTGAGTGTGTGTGTGGATACATTTGTGTATCACATATATGTGTTCAACCATTATTTTATAATTGTGTTCTTGAATTTTTGTCTGTATATTCATCTTAGATGTGTATGTATGAATGTGTGTATCCTGCACATGTGTGCATGCTTGCACTTATGCACACGCACACACGCACACGCACACACACACACACACACACACATATATATATATATATATATATATTCCAGATTGCACCATGTGCACTCAAAGATACCGAGGGTTCTTTCAGTGTTAATTCTGTACTACTTATTTTGTCTTTTCACTTGTTCTGTTGGATTCCTGCATTTTTTTTTTTAATCTTTTTTTTTTTTGTTGTTGTTATTGTTGTTGTCCCCATGTATTTTTGCCACTGAGTCACATTCACCTGTCCATGTCCTAAATAGCCTTTCCCTTTTTAAATGTTGGTACAGTTTATGAAATATTAGGTTTCTGTTGTTGTTACCAAGAAAGTAGTTTAAGTGTGTGTGTGTTCAAGTGCGTGTATCTGCATGTATGTGTATGTGTGTGCCCATAGTGAACATGGCAGTTCCCTGCAGTTACAAGCACAAGTATAACCTGACTTAGCGGAATGATGAACATCAGTGACACTTTCCACTCATCTCCTATGTGAAGATGTCACCCAATGGTAAAGGCCTGTGATCTACAGTTTATATTGTAAGCAATGTTTTCAGTATGGCATTGCTTACCTTTTTGTAGAAATTGTGAGGAGTCATGGTTCTTTCTGTATACACCGACCGATGAAAGATATGCGTGATGATATATGCAAAATATTGCAATTAATGTTAAGTTAAATCTTATCAAAATCAGACCCTTAAACACTTTTTTTTTTCTAACTGAGGTGAAGACATGAATGAATTGTTGCCAGATATGGAATGTAGAGATCAGTTTTTTGTCAAATGTAGGGAAGCATATAAATCATTAATGGTGGCTCAAGCAAGTGCAACTGTATTAAAGCAGCAGATAAAACCATGTTTCTCGTTTTAGTGGTAAAAGACTTTTACAAAATTAGAACAAATGATGATGAAAAGTAGAGGAAATTCAAAATGGAGATAAAATATGTCATGTGTGTTAGTCAAAATAAGACAATGCTTGTTAAATCAAAATCTGGTGACTGCATTTGCAGAATTGCATTTGGAGTTCTGCAGTGACCTTTTTGTCAATTAAAGGCTTAATGATACCAGACTGTCTGCTGGAAGACTATCACTGGCAGCATGCAGGCTCTTTTTACTCCAGAAGTGGAAAACGCAGGAATGAGAAATGGAAGACATGGCTAGACTAATCCCTGGCACAGATGGCCGTTGTAAAAAAGAGCTTGTCAAGAACAGGGCTCTGCTGCAGCCCTGTTTACCATTACTGGCGATCAGCTAAGGCAGAAGGAGAGAGTGAGGGAGAGAATGGAAGACGGGGGCTGGAGGTTGAGAAAGTGCAGTGAGAGGATGAGGGAAATGAAAGGAGTAGAACCACGGGGAGTGGGGAAAGTAAGCTGGAGAGGGAGGGAGAGAGTGGAAGAGGGGAAAGGTGACTGAGAAGGTGCAATGAGAGGATAGGGGAAACAGGGGGGAGGAGAATCGTGGGAGTGTGAGGAGAGTCAGCTGGAGAGGGAGGGAGGGGCAGGGTAGCTGATGAAGGGCACAGGTGAAATGTCTAGTCACTAAATATTCCCAGAAGTTAGAACTGCTGTGTTGTGTCCACAGCCACATGCACATTCTGTGCCTGTCATTGGGTATATCGCCAGGCACCACTACTGTAAAGAGACTGATCTCGCAAGAAGGGCAAACGTACAAATGTACATTTTCTTCTCTTTTTTTTTCCTTTTTTTTTTAAATGATCTATTTTCTCATCGTTTAGCATTTAGCATCATGTGACATGTTTTGTCAGCAAATTGATGTTGATTATTCAACAGAAGAGTTTCATCATTGGAATTATAACTGAACACCTCTTTCTCCTTCTGTTTGCCCCAACCATCTTTTATCCATCCCATTCCCGTGGTGTGAATGCATCACATGTAAATGGAAGCAAACTGCTTCTCATGTTTTACTGTTTTCCAAAAGTCTTCTTTCATATGGATGACACTGGAAAATGACTGAATGAAGCACCAGCTGGCAGCTCTTCAGTCGACACTACCCAGGTAGGCAGCCCGTTGTGTAAATGAGTGTGAATTATAAAGCGCTTAGAGCTTGGTCTCTAGCCAAGGATAGGCGCAGTACAAATATTCATAATAATAATATCCACCAAACTAAGGCAGGTTACATGTACGTTTCCCTACTCCTCCCCCCCCCCCCCCCACTCCAATTTTTCTCTAGAATTCTAAAACTTAAAAGGAAACAGGACCCCTGCCTTCTTGCCCACCACACCCTCCCTTCAGAAGAAAGCAATCTACCCCAGCCTACTGTGATAATGTTTTCTCTCCGTCTTTATTTGCGCTTTATTGCGCTCTTGTGAGTCTTTCTTGAAGATGGTGTTTCATCCGTTATTGATTTAACATCCCTGAGAGACATGTGAATGGTTTCAGGTGTTCAGAAGAATTGACAAACACGTATGAATTATCGTCTGCGTTGTGAAAGAAGCTGGTGATGCCTGCTCTGTTATTGATTTTCTTGTTCGTTTTCTTTTTCTTTTTTTTGCCCCCCCCCATTTCTTACAGAGAGAGGTTGGCCGCGCATGTCTCGGAGTGGCGGTGGTTGACACCTGAAGTTCATCAACTGTCTCTAAAGTGTAGCCTGACAGGTCAGTGTTTATTGATCACGAAGGTGAAAATGACAAGGTGCACTTGGAGCACAGCTTCCGTTGTTGGGCGATCAGGCTTCCTTGGGGTCACTGTCTTTACACTTATGCATTGCATCTGTCGTGTCTCTGTCTGTCTGTTGGTCTGTCTGTCTGTCTGTCTCTCTTTCTGTCTGTCTCTCTTTTTTCCTCTGTCTCTGTCTCTCTCTATCTCAGTCTCTCTCTCTCTTCTTTCCTCTGTCTCTGTCTCTCTATCTTCGTCTTCTCGTCTCTCTCTCTCTCTCTCTCTCTCTCTCTCTCTCTCTTCCTCTGTCTTTGTCTCTCTCTCTCTCTCTCCCTCTACTCTGCCCCCCTCTGTGTCTTTCCATCCCCATCTCTCTCTCTCTCTCTCTCTCTCTCTCTCTCTCTCTCTCCCCCCCATCTCTCTCTCTTCCTCTATGTCTCTGTCTCTCTCTCTCCCTTTCGCCCACCTCCCTCTCTCCTTCCTTCCCCCCCCCCCCCCCCCCCTCGCTCTCTCTTTCTCTCTCTCCCCTCTCTCTCACAATTCGATTTATCTTCCTGTTCCCTTCTCTCACCCCCTAACTCTTCTTACTTTCCCCGCTGCCATCCTCTCTCTCTCTCTCTCTCTCTCTCTCTCTCTCTCTCTCTCTGTGCCTGCCTATCTTGTCTGTCTGTGTTCTGTCTCTGTGTCTGTCTGTCTCTCTCTCTCTCTCTCTCTCTCTCTCTCTCTCTCTCTCTCACATATGCTATTGGATTCTTTTATTTGTTTAATTATGTGTACACCCTCCCTCTTCTTCCGTTAGAGATAAATGTCTTTATCAAAATAATATTCCCAAATTTTCATGCTCTCTCTTTCTCTCTCTCTCTCTCTCTCTTCTCTCTCTTCTCTCTCTCTCTCTCTCTCTCTCTCTCTCTGTCTTTCTGTTGCTGTCTCTCACTCCTTCTCTGGATTCTTATCTGTTGTCTGTCTTTCATTCGTTCAGGGTCAGAATGAGAGACGGACAAAAAAATATGGAGCAGCTTCTCCATCTGTTTTTGTCAGTCTGTCATTCTCGCCCCTTTTCTGTCTTTGTCAGTCCCACTGTTTTATATATCTCTCTCTTTCTCTCTTTCTCTCTGTCTCTTGCTTTCTCTCCCTCTGTCTCTTCCTTTTGCTCCTTCGCCCTCTATCGCCTAGGGAGAGGCAACGTGAACAACTTTGAATCAATGCTCTTGAGTGGGCACGTAAGAAGAGTTTGGGGTCAAAAAGAATTATCCAAGTGAAGGGATACATTATTTGATATTTTGTTACTGTGAAACCTCTTAATAACTACTTGTCGAAATCCTTTAAAAAAGAATGTCATAGAGGGGAATGGGCCTTAATTGGGAGGTACATCAGGCATAGACAAGCAGGAAAGTGTTTGGGTTAAAGTCTCAGGATTTTTTAATGCTGGTCATCTCCTCACCAGAGTTGACCTGGCAGCAGGCTCCAGTGTCAAGACCCAGAGTCCCTCCATTGAGTTTCATTCATGTAATGGGTTCAGATTTGGGAATGCTGTTAAAATTTCCTGACCAAAACTGCAGGTATCTGTATCCCTCAGGCCTGGTCGACACCAGGATAAGGAAGTATAGAGTACAGCCTGTTCATGTGGTTTCAGACCAGAATTGAACTGCTCGGCATCATCTTCATCATCCTCATCCTCAATGACGATCAGGGGGGGAAAAAAATTATGAAAGTGTTAGGCTCGTTATGACCAGCTTTCATGATAATCTGTGTTTGAATTTCCTCTTCACATCCATTACATGAGAGTTTTATAGTATAGTAATTGATATTGATTAGTTCACAAAGATTGTCACAGGAGGAAGAAGATGGTGCCATCCACAAGCGGATGCTTGCTCTGTTACTAAGCATTGATTTGGTCAGCAGAAAGATTAGTTGGTGGCATCTTGTGGACGTTGGAATGGAAGCAGGCATCACTGAACACCTAATGACCCAGCAACAATTCGCCGTCTCTGATGGCTGTCTTATGAAGACTTGATATTGATTGCTTCTTGTGAACTGTAGACAGTGAGGAAAGACTCGCTGACCGCAGGGAAAGTACCTGTTGGCAACAGGAAACACTTTGACCTGGGATTCTCTTCAGAGAGCACGTAGGACCTCATGGCAAAAGCTTGGCCGTGTCTGGAGTTGTGTACTGTCATCACCTGTCGGTGGAACAACAACAAGTGAGGCTAAGGGATGCATACAGCAGCTTGACAATGGCGTTTTTTTTGCTGATGGGCTCTGCAGTCATGAAATATGGGCTGGTATACCCATGGGAACACTCAGGTGGAGGTTCTGTCGCGTCACATCCGGTGGCCATTACACAATGACATCTGCCAGGGAGTAATTATGTCCCGTCACCTGTTTATGGAATGGCCTGTGCGTGCTTACACCCTATGTGAACACAGCGCAGGCTTTCAATGGTGGTGCAGAATTGCTCCCAGCTGATTTGTTCAGCATTTGAGGACAGTGTTTCTCTGGGTCCTTCCAGCACCTTCAGGTGTATCGTTTTCTTCTGTTCTTGAAGACTTGATATTGACTCCTCCCTGTAAATTGCTACTGCAACATGAGGTGTGGCTGTTTATGGGGTGGATGGGATGAATGGTGAATCAAGGCTGCAATTTCATTTGAAAAACATAAATGAATACCTACCAACTGAAGTTTACATTGAATTTTACTTCATGTTGTTTACTTTAATATTGGAATAAAGGAGAAACACAGGCACACACGCATCTCATCTGCCTGTGTTTTTGGTAAACAATGCAAAGTGGAATTTAGTCCATATGCATACATTGTTATCATGCTCGTCATACATTGATTACACTTGATGCACATAATGTGTGAATATATATGACAGTTACCTGTATGCCACTTTTATGTGTGTTGTGTGTGTTAGTTTTTGTTTCTTTAGTCTGGACAGAAGCGCCCCATAATATGCTTTTGAGGTTAATAAAAAAAAAAGAATAACACAAAGGACTCAAAAGTAATCAGATGTATGGTAAAATATGTTTTCTCCTATATAATATTTTGAGTTATTTGAAGCTTTATTGAGGTCTAACTGAAAAAAAAGGGAAGGAAGTCCCCATAGCCTGTTAGCCATAGGGCAGTGAGCTCTCAGCTGTTCACTGTGTCTAGGGCACAGTATGGCATAATGGGAGGTGGGGCCTATCCCATGCCTTCTGCTGCAGTTAATCTTACCTGAAATGAATCAGGTACCCATTTGCCTGTGGGTGGACAGGGAAGGTTTTCAAACTAAAAGAAAAATTCAACACCAAAAGTCATTCAAATTTACAACCATGAGTTCTGCCAGGCAAACGTTCTGACCATTTGATCCTGGGCCTCTTGGTCAGATGGCTGCATGTTCATCTATAGGTTTCAGGGTGCATTTTGTGTGTTTTTACTCCCTTGTTCTTAGTGGTGACAATTTTCTTTTCTTTCCCTGTTTTTTTTTTTCTTTCTTTCTTCTTTTTTTTTTAAATTTTTATTTTTGGGGGGGGGGGGGGGGGGGAGTGGGAGGGAAGGTGGGATGATTATTTGCATATCTGCTATACAGCATTTTTGTGTGTAAGTTGAACTGCTTGACATTGGATATTTACAATTGTCCCAGAAAAGATTATCCATAAATGGGAGAAAATTTGAAATTGGGAACTATAATATTAGGAAGATTCATTGTAACACTTTCAGATGCACTCTCCTTTTATCTTAAACAGCAGATGCTTTATTATTTACTCTTTTGTTTCTTGAACAGCAGGTGCTTTACTGTTTGCATTAACATTTTGCGTCGTTCCTGTTTAATGAATACTACACTGTTTGATGGCTGGAGTCGGTCAATGGAGCATTGTTCCTTAACTAGCGCAGACATCTACAATGTTGTTTAACTATCCATGGGCTGGTGGAACAGTCCAAGCTCCCAGACTCTGTCCTCAAAGTTCAGCATTTTCTTCAAAACTGTGGCCTACAAGATCGGTGGCTTCACCTTCACCCCTGATGACATTGAGCATGGCATACTCAGAGGTGGGTGGTCTTTGGATCATTGTACATTGATAGTGTGTGTGTGTGTGTGTGCGCGCGCGTGTGTGTGTGTGTGTGTGTGTGTGTGTGTGTGTGTGTGTGTGTGTGTGTTTAGTTTAGAAGTAGATATAAAAGTGTATATGATTGTGCGTGTGTGTCTAGTTGGGAAGTTTGGGTTCGGGTGCGAGTTAACATTGTAAATGTGAGTGATACAGGGAACTAGGGGTTGAAGTGTGTGTGTGCTCGTGATTGTCGGCAGGTATGTGTGTGTGTTCATGTGTTAGATTATGAATGTATGTCGTCTGAGCTGAATGCTAGCCATGTTACAAATGAACTTGTCTTCTTCATGTGTGCATTAGTGTGTTTGTAGATGCAGGTGTTTGTATGTGTTTTCATGAGCATGTATTTTCCACATCAGGTACTTAGCATCACCACAAGGCAACTTCTTTTCACAGATTTCTGTCCCATTGAAACTTCCCCTTCTTTTTGCCTTTTCTAAAACACAAAACCATTCAGACTGCACTAGCAAATGTTACAACATTTCATTCAAACGTGTATCGGTTGAAGAGGGAAAAAAGGCTATTTGTCAGTCTAATCAGAAAAAGACCGGTGGGAGCCTGATAAGAAAAGACCTGTGGGATTTCAACATTATTTGTACTTCCTGTATCTTTTCTCTGATAAGATTTCATGTGAATAGGGGCTGTCGCATGAATGATTGGTTGGCCAGCTTATGCCACTTGAAGAGGGGTAGGCGGGGCGGAAGACAAGCATGCGAGGTTAGACAGGGGAAAAAGAGATATCAGGTGTAAGGGAACTTAAAAAAAATACCGACTGACTACTACTGCCTTATTGCTGCTTTGGATACATTCACTTCTAAAATCAGACGATGAATAGATCAAGTTGCATGGTCTCTTGTGAACAGTTAGTCCTCTGGTGGTTCCAGGGAGGAGCTGAGAGTGATGCTGTCTTGGACAGAAGCCATGAACAGCTCCATGGCATTTCCTGTTCTGTGACTAATAGAGAGCTCCTTCTCTCTGTGTTTTTCTCTCACATTTTTTTTTTCTTAATGTGTAAACATGCATGTGTCCAAGACAGCTTGTTAGGTGTGTCTTTTATTCTTCTGTCTGGATGTGGAGTGTGTGTGTGAGGTGTTTATGTTGGAGGTATGTTTGTGGGATGTATGATGCTTGTATCATGATGTTTCTGTGTGGCCCGTGTGTTTGTGGTGTATGTATGAAGGAGAGCTAGAGACACACAGATAGAGTACAAAATTGGACCTTAAACCCCTCATGTGGACATGGGGACTGGAAAGAAGGGGGTGGGGGGAGGGGAGGAAAGTGATGGAACCTGAGCAGAATGGCATGAGTGTATGTTTTTTACCAATTATAACATACGTGAAGAAACCAAGACAAAGATTTCGCTTACAAGGTGAAACTTTGCATATTTCTAAAGGTTAAAAGCTCACAGTTTTCTGTCTTTTTTTTGTTATGAATGAAATGTGATAACAGTGAAACCCCAGTAAAGAACTGTAGTCTCAGTCATGGGTATTGATATTACACAGATGGACAGATCTCTAGGCAGCAGATGAATTAACGAACAAAAGTGAAACTTCAAGTGCATCTTTTTTTCTCTCTCCAGTTCTTTGAAAGGTAACAGTGTCCAATTAGAAGTGTATGAGTGTCTTTTTCTTCTTGTTTGTTTATTACTAAAGATGATGGTGAGAAGAAAGGAAGTGGTAAACAAGGAAAGGTTCTCTGGTTCCCACGGTAAAACAGTTACTTGTCTGTCTTGAGTTAATATTGATTTAAGATCGTTCATTTCTTCTGTTGTGGTTGCTGTGTTATTATATGGTACGCAAAGTAGGTTTAGAACTTCCTGTCTAAAGGATATTATCATATTGGGGTTCTGTGTGTATTATGTTTGCATAATGGGGTGACAGCCCTGATTATGGCCCTCTGTGGTTGGCTGAGATATAAGCGAAATTCTCTCTCTCTCTCTCTCTCTCTCTCTCTCTCTCTCCTCTCTCTCTCTCTCTCGGTCGGCATATATGATGGATTAAAGGGCATTGCAAGGATCATAAGTTTGGAGTGATGGGCGTGTAACTTCTCATCATGGAGTTAAAGCTACCACCTTGTGTATACTTGTGGCTTATATCTCCCAGTGTGGCTTAAGATTTCCTAGAAGAATGGAGCTGAGGAATTTGAAGGCACTATTCTGAATTTGTAGATTGGCAACACCAGTTACATTAAGCATAGCTACATTGTTTTTGTTTGTTTGTTTTTTTTGCTGTTTGCTTTTATTTTATGTATTTATTTGTTATTCAAATAATTGGAAAAAGTACAAGGGCGCAGAAAGAGGACAGTGCGCAAAGAGTTTTATTGGCATGGTCACATGTAAGTCTCAGAGTATCACAAGTATGAATGGCTGTAGCTGCTGTAAATTTAGAATGAAATGAACAAACATAGTGGTTTGTGTTTATTGCAGCCAGTGCAATAAACATAATGACTTATACATAGCTGCATTGTTATTAAGTAATGTCATCATGATATGAAAAATCACCCCCTGAAAAAGCAACATCACCTTGACGAACTTTTTCTAAACAATTATTTTGTTGAAAGAGGAACACCCAGCTTATGTGATAACTGATATGGAGTGATATTGATAACAGTCTGCAGTACAAAACTTTCCAACCAGCTCAAGAGGTATGCTGCAGTCAACATGGGTGGTAGCGTCGCTTATCATTAGACATGACGAACAGACTGCATAAGAAAGTTCTGGCGGTTGAAAGATATATTGATGCATTTGGATGACAGGGCGGATTATGTAAGGTCTGTGACATCACAGGCCATCTGCAAAAGTCAGCCCCAAGGTCGTTACATCCAACTCGATATTGTTGTTTGTCGAAGCTGGGTGATGGAGGGAGATACAAGGTCTGTGACATCACAGGCTATCTGCAAAAGTCAGACCCAAGGTCATTACATCCAACTCAATATTGTTGTTTGTCGAAGCTAGGGTGTTGTAGGGAGATACAGTTTCAAGCAGAAGTGACAGGTTCAAGGGTAGTATTTTATGACGAGGCTTGTTTGTGCACTGAGTATTTGATACATGGTGTCACTTTGTCATGATTTTCAAGCTGAAGTGACAGGTTCGAAGGTATATTTTATGACGAGGCTTGTTTGTGCTTTGAGTATTTGATACAGAGTGTCACTTTTGTCATGATTTAGATGCGACAGTCAAGGCGGGTACAGGCCATACAGATAGAATTGTTGTTGTTCAGAATGAAGTGAAAATTCGATCTGTTGGTAACTGTGGCTGTCTTTGTATTTTGCTTAATAGCTTTGTTTTACCTTTGTGCAAGCATGTGCATGCACATATGCATGGGTACGTGGACACAGATACACACACACACACACACACACACACACACACACACACACACACACACACACACACACACACACACACACTCTCGAACACACACAAACACACACACACACACTCACACACACACACACACACACACACACACACACACACACACACACACACACACACACACACACTCCTTCCCCCCCCCCCCCCCCCCCCCCACACACACACACACACACACACACACACACACACACACACACGATCACAAGCCACACGCATAAACTAGGAACAAATGTGCGCTCAGATCTTTACCTGCTATGTATTTAGCCGAATGGGTGATGACAAGTGTGTATACATGGATGCCTGTGCTCACAGGTCTGCAGTGGAATGCCCCACAATAGTTTTGCTGCACAGCTGGTTTCCAGCTGCCTACAGCTTGGGGATAGCTGACAAAGGGTTAATTTGTCACTGGCTGATTTGTTGTTGTTGTTGTCGTTGAAAAAAATGATGACAAATGTAACGGCGATGCAAACACATAGAAAGGCTAAACCAGCAAACAGATGCTGCAGAATGACAGCTGGTGTCTAGTGTGAATGTTGTGTACACTTTCACTGTCTAGCTACCAGACTGGACACCAAAAGGAAAACAAATAAACCAAAACAAAAACCCCCTAAAAAAAATCACACACACACACACACACACACACACACACACACACACATCACTTAATGTGGAAAGATGTTGAATTGAAGACAACAGCACACTCGCACGCACGCACGCACACATGCACATGCACACGCACACGCACACCTACACGCACACATGTTCATCTGTAATCACTATAAGTGGGAAGACGTTAAATAGAAGAACAACATTTAAACACAACTGGCTTGTTATAAACTGTACAAGAAAAAACAAAGTGAAGATTTTCCTTGACTGAAGGCAGGGGAATAGGTCACTAAAGCTGAAAGACAATCAATGAATGTACAGAAGAATGAAAAAAAGGTAGCAAAGAGTGTTGCAGAAAAGGGAAAAATAACTTGCACAGGACTGCCAGGATGAGAATACGGTATCTACAGACACAGCCCCCGCCACCTCCATGGAGACTTTCTGCCCACTCATTCTTTCTCTACCC
>JADBJO010003167.1:195000-200000 GCA_016801955.1 Conus betulinus | reverse complement strand
GTGGCTGCCCATGGCAAGAGCAGTATCAGACATACCTGTGAGAGTGGCTGCCCATGGCAAGAGCAGTATCAGACATAACCTGTGAGAGTGGTTGCCCATTGCAAGAGCAGTATCAGACATACCTGTGAGAGTGGTTGCCCATTGCAAGAGCAGTATCAGACATACCTGTGAGAGTGGTTGCCCATGGCAAGAGCAGTATCAGACATACCTGTGAGAGTGGTTGCCCATTGCAAGAGCAGTATCAGACATACCGGAGAGAGTGGTTGCCCATTGCAAGAACACCCACGTAAAAACTGTTCAGCACCATGGAAGCCACACAAACACCTCGCTTTAAGCCGTGGGAGAGGGAAAATGTTGGAGAGAAAAGGTGACAAAAAAACCCAGGTATCCAGAGTTGGCAGAAATACTTGTTATCTATTCCATAAGGACCAAATCACCTGCGATTCCACAGACGTCGAGCACTTTTGGCTTTATTTCACATGTGTCAGTATGGCTGAATAATTCAGCTCCATCACCAGGCAATGACTGGGAATAATTTGGTCATTGGGGTGTCAGTCAGCCAGAGGCTGGCTTGGCAAGGTTTCAAAATGGTCTTGGTCACTGCGGGAATTACTCAAGCCTGTAGACCTAATGGGACGCCAGCACTGCTATTACTTTGTTGCGTAGAGTACATTTGTAGTGGTGGAGGAGTGTGGGAGGTGAAGGGGAAGGGTGGTCGTTGAAGTATTGCACCTGTGTGCATGGGCGCGCGCATGTGTGTGCGTGTGTGTGTGTGTGTGTGTGTACTTGAATAGTTTTCACCAAACTTAGTTGCTGGTTCACACTCATCAGCGTCTTTCATGTGAGGTGGGGTTTAAAGGGTAGGCATAAAATGGAGAAGGGAATGCCATGAGAGAGGGGTTAGGGATGAAAAGAATGTCAAACAGAAACAAAAAGCTGTCCATTTCAAGACCCTTGCTATGTATGCATGGGATTTTCAACTTAATCTGCATTGGTTCACTGGTCTCGGTTATCGTCTCGGTTACCCCCGCCAAATGGAAAACTTCTCTGCTCTCTTTTCATGGAAAGAGAGAAACTTATCATAATAATTTGATGTTATTGATTGATCAGGCAATCAGTGTTATCTGCTTTCCAGGAAACAAGAGTCATCCTGCGTCAATCAAACCCCAGTTAGACAGCAAGGACCCGCGAGTGAAACTTGCCATGAAATCCTGTGACCACGGTTGCACTTCGCTCTTGTCTGCGGGGCAAAGGTGAGAGGTTGAGAGTGTGTGAAACCGATTTTTTTTTTTTCTCTCCAGTTTTCTGGTAATTTTTGCATGTTCACTTTCATGTTTTATTTGTTCTGTTGCTTCTCATTTCTTTTGCATATTCAAATAGGTTAAAGAGTGGGAGCAATGGAGAGCAATGGTACATGTGTTTGTCTTTAAGTGCATATGAAGGCATGCATTCATGTATGCTAGTGTAGCTTGGAAAAAGCTGAAACATTAGGTGAGCTAGTAGTATACTAACTAGTCTTGTGAATGTGTCTGTGCGTGCGCATGGGTATGGTTGTATGTGCAGGCATCCTTACTTGCCTGTATGCATCTGGGTGAAAGTTGAACGGCCTCTGGAGGCATGCCAGTAGTCCTCTTTTCAGCTGATTTCCTTTTTTCAGAGCATTTCCTCTTTTTTTTTTTTTTTTTTCTTTTGCTGCTTGAAATCTTCGGAATGCGAAGCCTAATCCCTGATTTTTTTTTTCAAATCAAGAATATGGAATCTACGTAAAAACTTACTGAAAATATATCTGAAAGCAGAAAATATGTTAATTTTTGTGATACAAAGCAGGTGCACTGCCCTTTTTTCTTTCCCCACCTACTATTGCACCTTCCACAAATTCACACAGTTTTAGTTTTCCCCTTGGTTTTCTTTTTTTTCCTCAGACAGTTTGCATGCCAGTACAGAAGCTTTTATGTGTGTGTGTGTGTGTGTGTGTGTGTGTGTGTGTGTGTGTGTGTGTGTGTGTTTGGAGGAATAAGCATCCAATCGTGTGTACATCTTGAAAAAGTTTAATCAGTGAGGGAGCTATGAAGCATATCTACATTTGTGTGTGTGTGAGTGTGTGTGTGTGTGTGTGTGTGTGTGTGTGTGTGTGTGTGTGTGTGTGTGTGAATACATATGCGAATGCACTTAAAATACACAAAATGGCACAATACATGGAATGTACGCCTGATTGAAAACAAAGAAAAAAGCAGTTATAAAATCAATACAGTCCACAAAACGTTGGAATGTACGCCTGATTGAAAAAAAAAGAAAAGCAGTTATAAAATCGATACAGTCCATAAACAGTAAATCAGTCACAACAAGAACAGAGAACAGGGTTACTGATTCTGAAGCGTTAACCTTTTCAAGCTGTGATGATCCAGTTAGTAAAGTAGATCATTCCAGCAAGTTTAACCATTTTGAATCCTGAGGGAGCACAATGTTGGGATCAGACGGAATCCACGTGAGAAGGAGTTGAGACGTCATCAGGTGTGAGACCTCCTCATGTGCATGTGAGAGAGAGACGATGTTGCTGATGCCCCAGTGGACCATGAAGGGCCATATCAGGGCTGTCGATGCATTGAAGTTAACTCACAACATCAGGTGTGTGAGCGGCAAGTTAAAACTTATGACTTTCAGATCAAGTACCAACAGCTTCCAGCAGACTATACACAGGACTCAGACTTGGATACAAATATTTTTTGGTGTTGGTGGGGGTGGGGGTGGGGGAGGTGTTGGGGGGTGGGGGCTCAGCCTGTACAAGACAGAACTCATAATTCATATGGATACAAGATGTTGGTCTTGTGGGAAAATTGATTGTTCTACCAGGCATGTCTGTTGCCGTCTTTTCATCTAATGTTCTCTTGGTTGTTGTTTTTTTTTGGGGGGTTTTTTTGTTGTTTTTTTTTTAGCTGATTTCCTCTTTTTTTTTTAATTGCAGGAAGTCTTTGGAATGCAACCCCTACTCCCTGATTTTTTTTTACACAGATAATATGGAATCGGAATGAAAACTTGTAAATAGATTTTAAAGTAGCAAATCTGTCACTTTGTGATGTGAAACGGCATTCTAGGGTCACTACCTGATGTTTTTTTCAACGCCTTCCATTGCACCTTTCACTCCTCCCCACTGTATTTGAAAAAAAAAAATCCTTTTTTTTTTTTTTATATTGTGGAAGTTGACATGCCTGTCCTGTGATCTAGAGGATGTGTTCAATGCCCACGTGAAATTCCCAGGTTTGAGATTTCTCAGCAGAGTCAACATCTCTGCAGAATTCAAAGTTCTCCAGAAGAGAGTTTTCATAACACAAAGTTTGATAAAATGAGGTCTCTGTATGTGAAAGGATGCATAAGAAAGAAAATCTTAATCATACAAAATTGATTCTGTCCTTCATAGAAGAGTAGGTCATCTTGTGCCAGAGGGATGGATTAAAGCATGCACAGGCACGCACACACACACACACACACACATCACACACACACACACACACACACACACACACACACACACACACACACACACACACACACACACACACACACACACGCGCACATGCACACATGCACAAATGCACAATCACACACACACACCTACACGCACACACACACACACACACACACACACACACACACACACACACACACACACACACACACACACACAATCTCTCACACAGACGCAATCTCACTCAGACACACACACAATTACACAGACACACACTCACACACACACACACACACACACGCACACACACACACACACACACACACACACACACACACACACACAATCTCACACACAGATGCAAATTCACACAGAGACACACACACACACAGACACACACACGACGCACACACACAGACACACACACACACACACACACACACACTCAGCACGCACACGCACGCACACACACACGCGTGCGCACGCACACACACACACACACACACGCAATGCACACAAACACACACACACATGTACATGCGTATACACACACGCACATACACTTGTGAATTCACATGCAGACTGCAAAATATCATACCAACGAAAACAGAATGTGGCCACTGTAACGGCAGATTAAAGATGGTCACATGCACATAAAATTTCACTGTGCTTTGAATCTCGGTGTTGTCATGAGAAGGAGGAAGACAGTTCTATAAACATTAAAACTGTTTCATATTTTTAGCTGTGCTTCTGTCGACAAAAGCATGTATTATTGTTATGTTTGTACAGAGCCACAACATAAGCAAGTTCGTACTGTGTTGGTGTTTTTCTTTGTTTTGTCTGGGTTTTTTTTTTTCTCTGTTTTGTCCCTACCGATATTTCCGTTTCCCCTTCTCATGTTTTGGTCCAAACTTTTCTCCTCATCCTGTCTCCCGCCCTTCAACCTCCCCTCCCTCCCCTCCTACACACATACCTGGATGCACATTCATGGATGCAGTCTCCTACACATCCACAGTTAGAATTTGTGGCATGCGCTAAGAGGCAGAACCGGAGTCTCAGCAAGCAGCTTTAAGAGATGGATTGCACATTTTTGGTTGGCGAACCTGTAGAAACATGTGATCTAGAGTTCAGACACTTTGTTCCTAAACCAAAATTTCTCGTGAAAATAATAATACAGAACTGTTGAGCGATCCCAGCGGCATTTATTTGACTAACCTGGAATTGAGTATAGCCAAGGTTTGGCTAACTCAGCAAGAGTGTTTTCAGCCATTTAGTTTGGGGTCAAGTGCACTTGAATTTGTGTACATTAAGATACGTTTGACATAATTTATACTAGTGTTGAAGTGAAGTATTTTCAGGGCAGCATTGAGTTTGTGTTTGTTTTAAAAGAGTTTAGATATACCATGACACAGCCACATTCTTCTATCATTTTAAGCTGAAAGAATCTTGAATCGTACATATTTTTGATAATTTATCAAAAGTTTTTCTTTTTTTTTTTATTAATGAAAGCGTGTGAAGTATTAATCAAAAGGAATGT
>JADBJO010003167.1:117500-190000 GCA_016801955.1 Conus betulinus | reverse complement strand
ATCCAAAATGATTGCAACATCAAATGAGTAATTAACATAGTTTATTCAAATCTGTGATAAGAGATATAGATCATTCACATTTGTGATATGAGATATGCAAAGTAAAAAGCAAAGGAAAGATATTGTAGTGAAGTTGACATTGGTGTCATTAATAGTGTGCACTTTTATGTGATGTGTGTTCATTTATGGGGAGCTGACAGATACATTCAGAACAGAACAAGGGTTGAGGGAGAGTGCACAAGATGACTTGGAAAGAACATATGCAGTGACAGAAGTAAATGGTAGAAATTGAGACTCTCACCTGAAATGAGACCCACCTGAAATCTGAGACCCACCTGAAATCTGAGACCCACCTGAGTTGTGTCACAGTAACCCAGTGTGTAACCTGATAATATGGCATCAGTGGGCAGAAAGTCTGAAAATTTTTGTGCATTAAATAAATCAGGTGTGGGTTTCTTTGTGTTAGTGTGTAAACTGGTGTGTTAAAGTATCTTTCATTCCTATAGCTGTGTTCTCAGAAATGAAGCAGAAAGAAATTGAAAGAAATTGAAAGGGGAGGAGGAGTATGAGAGAGAATCATCAGAGTAACTCAGTGGCAATGCAGGGTCTCTTCTTGTGGGTTGCCTCTCGGCAGCCTGCCTCACAACATTGTGATATTAGTGGATTCCTGCAGACTGCTGATGCTGAGGTTGCGACCTGACAGCAGCTGGATGTGACAGTGCTTGGCACACCCAGAATGAATGGCTCGGGACTAATATCACTGAGATGAGAGTAGGGGTGAGACAGCCATACTCCAAAGCTAATCACTGCTGGATGATTATTGGTCTGACATTGTGTGGTGTTTGTGTGACTACAAGTGGATGATGCAGCACAAGGTGAGGGGGGGGGGGGGGGGGGTGTTGAGATAGCCATCCTCCAAAGCCAGATCACTGATGGGTAATGATGGGTCTGACGTTGTGGTGTGTGTGTGTGTGTGTGTGTGTGTGTGTGTACACAGATGGGTGATGCAGTACCTGACTCCTGACCAACAGGACAGGGCCAGCATCCTGCTCCTGAAGCTGGAAAAGTTTGGTCCCGTCTCCATCAAGTACAATGAATACGACTGGTCCATTAACTCCTCCTGACTTCGAACCCCTGCGAACTGATTGGTTGAGCTGAGCTGAACTGGTGGTGGAACCTAGTGAACAGAAGGTGCTTTTGTTGAAAATCAAATTATGGGAATAGTGTATGTGCAAAGGAATATAAAACAAGAAGGAAGGGGAAAAAAAAAAGACAGTTGTACAGAAGAGTGCTGAATATGCTTGTGTTATCATTTGTAGATACAATTTTGTCACACATGAAAGTTGAAAGCGACTTTTTTGTGGGTTCCGACTAATGCAAAAGTTACGGGGTGTAAATAATTACAAGTTCAAAATGTTATGCATCTTTATCAGCATCTACTGTTCAAAACAACTATCAGAAAACAAGGAAAATCGAAACCTGAAACATTTAAACTGATCCCTTAAAATTAATTTCAGGCAAAGATTAAAGAAAAAGTTACAGTGGTTTTCAACGCATTAGATTATCTGTCTTTGATTAACACAATTTTATAATCTTTCCAGCTGTTTGCAGACATCAATAGAGGAACATCTTGTTCATTAAGAGTGTCTGTTTAATTGGACATTAATCTCACCTGCATCTGTTTGGAAGATATTAGTCTTCACTGACCATCTAGATGCGTGCGTACACGCATGCACACACACACACACACACACACACACACACACTCTCTCTCTCTCTCTCTCTCTCTCTCTCTCTCTCTCTGTCTCTCTGTCTCTGTCTCTCTCTCTCTCTTTGTCTCTCTTGTCCATACTTTAATTTCTGTCTTCAGGTGGAAGGGGGATGGGCGAAAAACAAAAGATAAAGTCTTCAGGCAAATGAAACAAACTGCAGCGTTACCGAAAAGACGACCATCTTCAGTTTTGCACATAATGAAACATACACGAACTTTTTGTGTGTCCCATGAGTCACTGTACATTGGGATGCTGATGTAAGCCTCATAGTTCTGAAATGTAACCCAGCATGCTTGGCTTTGAGATTATTTCTGTTCATGAATAGTCTTGTATGCTACAGAGTGCTGTAAGAAGCATGTCAGAAAATGTAAAATGCTTTTGTACTGGCTGTTTACCTCACTTTTATTAAAGTTTGAAAGCTGTGTGTAATGGCATCTACCCCCTCATCTCCCCCCCCCCCCCCCCCCCCTTTGAATGTGATTCTGTTAGTGGATGAAATCAAAGAGAAATAGGTATGGTATTGAGTAAGCCTTTTCCGTTCTGCTTGAGTGTTAGGTTGTCAAGCTACTTTTAGACTGGAACATGAAGAATCGTTTTTCTTCTTTTGTTGTTCTGTCACAGTAGTTTGTGATATTTACTAGAAAAGATAGAAATTTCAAAATGGAGCGACTGATGGCGGAGAACGAAGCAAAATTTAGAAAGAGTGGGGGTTAGTTGCCGCCGAGGACATTGACGAACAAAGTACAGGACAAGACACGATGCATTTCGAGGCTTGGGTCTTCTTCAAGTGAAAAAAAAAAGGGGGGGATCACATTTAACATTTAGGACAGTACAAATAAAGAACAAAGAGAGACTTACCTGATGTCCATGTGGTATGCTGTGAAGAATGGCAGACAGAAGAAAAGATAGAATTTGGTCTTGCTGTCTGTCTGTCTCTCAATAATCATGTCACCTTTTTTTTTTCAGTCTGAGGTGCTGTTGATTTAGGGGGTCTGTTCTTTGCTGTTCATGTAGATGTGGAAAAAAACAATTGTAACAACAAAAAAAAGTCTGTGTTAGAATTTTAAGTATTACACGTTCATGAAAGATAAGTTTCTCTTCCAGCTCTTTGATCATCACTTTTGGCACCCTTCACCGATTCAGATTTTAGAATCTGTATCCCTTCCGTGCTTTTTTTTTTTCCGTTTTGTTTTCAGTATTTTTCTGACAAGGAGAAGGAAAATGCGTTTCCAACGGCCAGATTCCTCCAAAAGTGAAGCATTTTAAGCTCTAGTTTGTGATCTTGCTTATCACAAACATGTTGCAAATGATAATGAGACTGAAATTTAAAAAAAAAGAGGTTTTATTTCAACGTATGGGAAGAATTTTCACTGCCTCAGAGGAACCCAACTTTGGATCTGATAGATGTTGGACACATTGGATGAGTTAGGTATGTTTTGCTTTGCTTATTTGATTTGTTGTGTAATTAAAAAAGTTTTTTTTCTCTGCATTTGTATAATGCAATAAATCATGTTCATGTTTTAGATAAAGGCTATCTTTATAAAAGGAATAAAAAGGCTTTATTCCCAAATCAAAAGCCAGTAATAGGCAGATGTATAAGGTTTTACGTCATTATCTGTCATTTTCATTTTAATTCTTTTCGTGGTTCTCTTCATTTTGAGAGTTGTGACTCTGGGTGACTATCATTGGATTTATTCATTGTTTCTGAGATTAAGATTTAAAATACATATTCATAACCGATCCCTACACTGACTGCTGATGACAGTTTAAAATGCCTTTGTGGGCTGATTCAAAAGTAATCCCCCTTCCATACACACACACACACACACACACACCCAAGAATCTCCCTGCCAATGTTTCCCCAGAAGTATTTGCTGAAAATGCTTTTATCTAGAGATTTGTAGAAGCTAAACCACCTTTTTAAGCCAGGCAGACATTTATTGTTGTATTTATGCATATATGACTGACTGGCATCATTATAGTGTCAGATTAACCTTAGGTTGTGCATCCATGAATAGATATGTTTATGAAGTGAAAAGGCACAGTCTTTGGAAGTGCAAACCTGTAACTACACAAAGTTGTTTTTATTTAGACATCATAATCAGGTTCCAGAGGGCCTGGAAGAAAGGAGTTCACAGTGAACATATGCTGTGTTGTGGAGCATATGAATGCAAACGTCTTTCACCTAAACTATGTTATAGGAAAATGAAGAACAAAAACAAAACGAAACAAAAAAGGAAAAAAGATTCCAGGAAATCATACATATCCGGATTTTACCAAAGAAAGTAGACTTTTTAAATAAAAGTAGAAAAACATTGATACTTGATGATGAGCAAATGATTTACGATATGTTTGATGACCATTGTGAAATTGCATCATATCATTTTCAGTGTAAATGTATGACAACCCTCTCAGTGAAAACTTTTTTTTTTTTTTATATTCTCATTTTGATCATGTGTGTGCTTGAAAAAGCAGTCCATATGTGTTTTATGCGTTAATTCAAACGAATGATGCTTTGGGTTTCTTTTTAAGTTTTATTCCATGAGCTTCTTTGGTATGTAATTTTTGATATTGTATATGTTAGCAGGCTTCACCTTTCATGATCATTTAGTATCAGACACTCCTAGTGATGTGTGCAAAGAGCTTTCACTTACATATTAATTTTATTTTCTTACGTGTATTCTGATGTACCAAGGGGTTGTTACGTTCAGCGGTTTTTTTTTCCCATGTCAGTATTTCAGCTGTTGTGGCCAGTTGTTGACTGTTGTTTATGCTGGCTGTGTCTTTGTCCCCATTACCACGTGACACTGCCTTCAGTGCCATTTTTAACATGTGCACACCTGGGAACCCTGCATTTTCAGATGGAATATCAGTTCTGAAAATCTGGTATGTTTTGAGGGAAAATGTGGGGGTACTCCATACACAATTGTGTGTGGATTAATGAAATTCACAGTTTCAATCAGTCGAAGTGTCAAGCCAAATTCATGTGGTGTCAAGCATTGAGATTACCATGGATGAGTCTGCCTGGCAGTCGGAAATCAAGGGAGCACTGAGCATCAAACATTTAGGTAACTGACTGCTTTAAGGGAGGCCCTTCTCAATGATTTAATAATCACAGTTTTTTGTTTTGTTTTCTGTCATAGTTTTTGTGTTATTGGTGTGGGTTTTTTTTTTTTCTTTGACTTCAGTCTTGGGAAGAGTTCTCCTCTTCACATGTACTGTCCCATGAAGCAAAGGAAAATTCATGGGCAGTTAGATATCAATCAGTGGCTATGCACACAGCAGTCGTGCCTGTTTGCAAATCAGTATGACCAAACATCATGCTTTTTTTTTTCCCTTTGATAATGTTTTTTTTACTCACCCAAAGAAGTGGTCTTATTACTGATAATCAGCAAACAAAATATGTTAAGAGTCATATGAGTTCCTAGATCTGCATGTGTGTCTAATAGTTGTTGATATGTACGTAACAAGGAGATGAATGAGCTAACATATCTACATGCATGCTAAGCAAGAACAGTGAAAAAGCACTTACAGTAACATCAATGGCAACGACAAAACCAGAACCACCATCAAGGTGCTGATGGGATACAATATATGTATATATAGATAGGAACTGTGAATGTGATAGACTTTTGATAGAAGTTCAGCCCTGGTTGGTTTGAAGTGCTGGGCACTTGCGTTCAGTTTGTTTTAAACTTTCTGACAACACTTTCTGACAACAATGTTAGTTGGTTTTATGCGCGACATGATACAAGCTTAGAATTTATATATAAATGTTAAATTTAATTTGCCAAGACAGTTTGGTAGGAACGTGACACAGGTCTAGAATCGATGGGCATAAATGTTAGTTTGTTTTGAAAATCTAGAGACAAAGGTGTTGGTTGATTTGTTTTTGTTACGTAATACAAGCTTAGACTTTGTATGTGTATGAGTGTAAAGAAGACTTTGTATGTATGTGAGTGTAAGAAAGACTTGAAGGAAATCAAGTGATTATGAAGATGAAAATGAAAAATGAATGTGTGTGTGTGTGTGCATGTGTGTGTGTGTGTGTGTCAGTCAGTGTGTGTGCATGCAACAACATCCAGCTGCTTTCAGTCATTTTTTTCTGAGGCATAGTTACAACCTGTGGTGGAGGCGACAAGCTCACCTCTGCTGGTTGACGTTCATTGGTCAGGGCTTCCAAAGTCTGTAGGTTACCCGTGTGGCCATGGTGGATGGATTTGTTGAATTGCGATATGGAATGCCAGGGCAGGTGTTCTTTCTGCATTTAAATGTGACATTGGTCAGTTGGTATATTTGTTGGCTGTACATGACTGCTAATGTCTTTTTTTTTTTTTAAGTGTTCTGCATTACTGATTTCACATATCCTTTCCGTTTCCATGGCTTTTAATTTTTTGTTGTTGCCATGTTGAAAGATCGATATGTTTTCTTGTCTTTCTGCCACTGTTATTTATGCAAGTTTTTTCCTGTGCATGTTTTATGTGTGGTTGGTGTGTGGTGTATGTGTGCCTGTTGAAAAAGAAGCTACCTGTTTTAGCTGTCGATATATTTGTGAACTGGCAATATGAGTTAATCAGGATATTGGATTCTATATTGCGTTACATTCATTATGGCTGGTGTTTGTTGTTGGGTCTTTCTTTTTTATGTGCAAGATTACCAGTATAACAGAAAAAAGTCTGATCGTATGGTGAGACTATACAAATGGGTTTTAATTCTGTGAAAGGACTTGCACATGGGTTTTGTGCTGCATCCAACTGTAAATATGTTGTCTCTTTCTACTCAGGTTTTCTCTTTATTTCTTTCTGTATCATTATATTTCTCTTTTCGTCGTTGTCTTCTTTTTTGCGCTAAGTATTGTACATGTTCTGTTTTAGAATTCTAAGTTTGCTGCTTTACTCTCTTCAAAACCAGCTTTTACAGAAATCATTTCATTTCATTAACTGCTGTTGATTTGCTTTAGTGGTATGTGCACCTTTTTACTTTTCACATTGTGATGTATTTGGTGCTGTATAATACTGTATAAAAACCTGAAACCCCCCCCCCCCCCCCCCCCCCCCAACCACCTTCTGTTGTAGCTCCAACCACCTCTCTGTGTGTAGCTGTGTGTGTGTGTGTGTGTGTGTATGCATGCGAGATGCATTTTTTTTCAACTGAATTTTCTGTTTTGCTCTTGGTTTTGTTTCCAGTGGCTTTTTAAGTTACCACCAACAACAGCAAAAAAATGTGTCTGTGGCATCATTTATCACTTCTGTGTGTTCCCTTCACTTTTGTCTAAGTTCATAGCCAGGCTTTCATGCCACGCTGTTGAAGTATCAAGTTTCCGTTTTTGTGTTCTTCCCCCATTTCTGCGTTTTCTTTCCAAATTAACTCTCTTCTCCCACCCGTCTTTTACTTTGTTAATGGTTCCTGATAGATGCAAGCATCTAGGCCATCGTATTTAACTGTGTTCAGATCCCTGTAGGCAAGAGGCTGCCTTTCTTGCTGTTAGTGGAATTTTTCTTTTTGTCATTTTGCCATCCGAGTTCATCTAGTTGCATGCCATTCGTGTTCTCCTGGTTAAGATGTTTTGTCTTCTTGTGGTTAGACGTCGACTTCAGAGGGTGGACATTCTTTTTTTTTTCAGTTGTTAGACTTGCTTTGTTTTCAGTAGGATTTTTGTTTTCCAGTTGCAAGACAGTCTTTTCCAGTGGCTAGCCTTTCTTTTCTGTTAGTTAGACATTGGTTTCCTCTGGTTAGACATTGCTTTCCCAGGTCCAGCATGGTTTTCCGGAAGTTGGACATTGTTTTTCATTAGGTAAACATGCTTTAATTTTCTGTGTTTAGACATGTTTTCAGGGGATTATTGGTCTCCCTAAAATTAAGACACTTTTCTCTCAAAGTTTAACGTTGTTTTTCTTTCTGAAGTGTGTTCTCAACTGGACAAAAATTTTAGGTCACAGATCTTGCTCATCAAAGTCACTCGATCTGTTGATCCAGCTGCAAATTTTGTCAGTTTTTGTTAGTGTTCAGTATTTTTGTGTTCACATATCCTTGCAGTCCCAGGTTTACAGAGGTCAGTCACTTGGCATACTCTTGAAACTGTCAGGTTTGAACCCAGCACAACTTTATGAAAGACACCTGTAACAGAAATATATTTGTGGTTGGTCTGCCTTTCAGTTTTACACTCTTCTTGAAAGCAATTTCATTTGGTATCATTTGGTAGGGCCATAGTACACAAAGTTCACAGTAGTTTGGCAATAAATGAGTGAAATTTAAGACAGAGTGATAGGTGAAAATTGATTTCACAACCTTTAGAGGTATTTGAAGCTCAGTAGGCCAAACGAGCCTGTGCAGTGTGTGTGGCATGGTCTTATTTGATTGCATGGGCTGCACCATGTGTGTGCCAATAACTGATCAGTCACCCTCGAGCAGTTTGTATTGGTTAGATAGGAGATTTTCTGAATCCTTCCATTGTGTTTAAGTTGAATCCTGGGTTCAGGGAGCAGTCTTGTGATGTACGAGGTATTTTCTTCTTATGAAAAGATTGCCCAGTGGACCAAATCAGATAAAGTTAATTTGGTGTTTATTTTTTAAGGGCATTGTGTTGTGACAGTTTACTTATCTGAAAAATTATGACATTTTATGTCATAATTATGTTTCAAAATCAAGGTACATGTCTATAGATTTTCAGTTTGTAAAGAATCTCAGAATACACTCAAAAACAAAACAAAAATATGTTTGCGATGACAGAAACTGTGCCAGTGGAAAAATACTGTGGACGCAGTAACCATTTTGACGTTAAAAAAACCAAGGAGTGAACTGGCAAGAATTAAACACTCTGCAGATTGTCACAACACATTTGTGTGTGTGTGAAAAAAAAAATGTGGATCATTTAAAGACATATTAGGATTCATTTTTTTGTTCATGATCTAGTTAACACGAACAAGTAATATATTCAGGTGAGAACAACATTTAGTATTTGAACCTTTATATTACCTCTGTATCCTTGTCTTTTCATTGTTAGACATCATATTTTCATAGCAAGATGTTCTTTGCATCTTCTAGTGATCAGATATCAGTTGCCTTTAGTTCAGCATTTCTTGTCTTCTCGTCTCTAGTTTTACTCCATAGTCTTTGTCTCATCTTTGTCTTCCTGTATCTTGACCAACCAAAAAATTCTAGTCTATTATTCATTTTCTTACGGAGGTCTGCATTGTATCTGTGGTTTGGTCGAGATTTATGCCACGTCCTATTTGTTTGAAAATTGTATGCTTCTTCATTTTTCTTTTTTTACATTGGTTTATACTGCAGCATTGGTGTATGAAGAATGTACTGGTATGTGTATTTATATTGCAAAGACATTTTTAAATGTTTTTGTTTGGTGTTAAAACGAACATCAATGATGTGCGAAAAGTGGTGAAAAGTTCATATTTCATACCTTTGCCAACCAACTTTTTCTTCTCCCATTCCATATTTTCATGCTGTGATGTATACACCGTTTTCAGTCGGTTAATGAACTTCAAAGTGATGACCAGTTTAAAGATAATGTTTATAACTGGTTGTCGCAGAATCTTCTTCAAAATATTTTCTTGAAGTTCTTTTATTTCATCACAGGTGATCTAATCTCCAAACCACACCAGTCTTCTGCACTGGTTTTACTGATTTACTGATCTGTCTATGCATGACATTTGTTGATTGATTTCAAGAATTTGTACTGATTTCATGAAGAAAAATGCCAAATTTGTGCCTACTTGTTTTTCTCCCAACTTAAGTCAAGAGCTGGCTAGAGTTGCGAAACAAATTTGAAAAGGAAGAAAAAAAGTTAGAAAAGGAAGAGTCTGGTCTCAATGCATTCGAAATATTTGAAAACAGTGTCAGGATCATGTGGAGGAGAACAAGATTTGCACAAGAATACAAACCTAAAATGGGAAGGGTTTGAGGTCAAGGAAGGGTTTGAGGTCAAGACCAGGTCTACAGCATAGAAAAAGGGAGCGTCACCTCTGCTTAGGGAGAATTTTTCATGAATCATGCAAAATCTTTTGCCATTTGTACAAATCAAAAGGCTGCTTCTGTGATCAGTGGGTCATACACAGGACCTGGCTTTTGCTCCGTGATAATGGTTGCAGGTATGTAAACCAGCACAAGTTCTCAACAATGGTAAGTTGAGATAAAGGATGGGTGGACTTCTTTGCAAAGCTGTCAAGAGAGAATACAGAAGGGGCCAAAACAGGCAAATGCAAGGCAAACAGAAAGGGGAAAGGGAACAAAATGGATAGAATGTGCTGGAATCAGTGCGGTCTTCACCATGTAGTTTGTCCCGATATATATTAATGTGTACATTCATTTACACATGCTACCATAGTGGGTAAATGCAGAGGGTAGGTATAGGCCAAGTTATGTCCCTTAGCTCTCGTGCCTCTTTTATGTTATATTATTTTTCATTTTATCCATACGCTTTTTTGAGGTCTTGTGGCTTACTTGTTGTAACAAACATATTGTAGGTTATTTTCATTCAGTCAATGGCCACAGTCAGTATGCTGTTGTTCAGCCATTTGGAGGGAAAACAAGACCAGTAGCAATAAGAATGAAAAATGTTTTCTCCACGTAGGCTTTATCAACAGACTACTACTCCTCACTTCACGTCTTAAAAGGACTAGCTCATCCTGGCAAGTTCTAGCACAGAACTGGGCCAGGAGTAACTTGGGGGAAATAAAGTACTTTCAAAGTGCAGAGGTGTCGCCAGTGCGTGCCTATAGTATAGATAAAATGCATATGCAGTGGGGCTTCGTTTATGAAAGTCATAATGGAAAACCCTTCACCCCGAACTTTCCGGGTCCTACTTGCTTTGGTATCACACAGTCTGGAGAATGTCCAGTAGCACCTGGCAATTGAAAAATAAGTGGATATGAAAATAGAGGCGAAGAGAAATGGTTGATATATAGCTGTACACAGTGAGTCTGTTATTTCAATCTCTTGTGTTCCATTGCTAGGTTCTGTACATGTGAAACATTATATGTAAAACTAAAACTATCAGAATTGGAGAGAGTCATTTCACCATGAGGTGTTCACCTGGGATGTGTTTCATAGACACTAGACATTAGGAATTATTTTTGTGATTTTGGCAAAGGCAGTGTTTCATAGCACACACTCTAGCAGCTAGCAAGGCTAGGAACAGGCAAGGATCACAAAGAGCGTCTTTGGACTGTGACATACCACAGAAAATAGCCAACAGTTGTCCACTGATTGGCAAACAAAAAGTGCGATGTTCTGTGACTGGCGCATGAAACGTTGAGAATGTTGGCCCATGAACAACCAGAAGAGCTTGAACAAGCCATAACTGGAATTTATTCAGTGCCCTTTTATTGTTTCCTCTCTCTCTCTCGCTTTCCGTGCTGTGAACTTGGGCTGGCCACTTAACATCTATGAAACTCGCCTGTGGCCTTTTGTCTCTGGTGTGCAACATAATTGTAAAACATCTAATTCAGCAAGTTACATAATTTTACCCACATGTAGCTTGCAGGAACAACAGGTTTTAGAAATTCATTATTAGAATAAGCCTTTCTGATACATTGGGGTTGATGTGATATTCACTTTGGTGCTTTCTGTTATATTTGGATTTAACTGGTCTTTCGCAGTCATTCCCTGTTCAATTGTCTTTTCAAAACTGAACATGATTTTGTGTGTGTTTCAAAAGAGCATTATCATCCACTGATGCCGTTTTCCTGCCCAGAATACTGAAAGAGATGGTGGGTTTCATAAACTGTCACTGCTTGGAGAAATAAGGGCATGCCATTTGTGTCATAGAGGAAATGGACCAGAAATTTCTGAGGAAGTAGGCGACACAAAAAACTTTCCCCTGATGCATTCAGCATCATCTCTGGCCCAGTGTGAACTTCAGTGCAGGTCTCATTTACAAAGCAACCTGTGCTCTTGGGAAGAGCATAAAACCAACATAAAACCAGCAAAAGTATAAAGAAAGAATATATATATATAAGTATTGAGTAAAAACAGCAAACATCATTAGGATATTGTAAGTTCTGACCCCCCCCCCCCCCCCCCCCCCCCCCCCCCCCTTCTCACAACATTGATAACATTTGGCTCTGCGTAACATTTTGCTGGGTGTGGCCAATGTTTTCATTGCCTCTCCATCCCTTCTGCCACACCTCTCTACCCCTCTCCACCCCCTTCCTCAGTTTTGCGAAAGAAGTCCGTTATTAATTCTACCTTCAGGTAAACAGTAGTCTACTCTCTGGAACTGAGGATGGAGATGAGATATTGTGAAAAGGAATACTGTAGGGATTCCTGAAAAAAAAAATGTTTTGGAAACAACAACAACATCGAGAAAGGCTTGAAAAGTATTTGCAAATTAGAGCGGTAACATATGTTTGGATGAAAGCCCTCATTTTGCCATTCTTTGGAAAGTCTTCTTTCAGCAACGACATAATGGAAAAACATTGCCCATGAGATGATACTGTAATGATACGCATGTTGTGTCCAGAGTTTCCCTATCCTTTTCCTGAACATATTGACAATTCCCTCTCTCTTTTGATTTTGGCCAGTTGTAGTTTTCTTTTTACAAAACGGGGTTGTTTTTTTTTCTGGCAATGCCAGAGGAAAAACTCAAAACTAGTCACAATTTATGAGAGACTGTTTTCTTGTAATTAGATCAAGTTAGACCCAAGTAGTAGACTTTTTTTTATATAAGGGAGAAGAACGCAATGAAAAATCGGATTGCTTTGGGCGACATTCTGCTAAAAGGAATGTTTAGCTGAACTATTCCATTCTTTGAAGTTTTAATTCTTGCGTGGGAAGTCCCACATTATTTCATTTACATGTTCATTCTTCCCTTTTTTTTTTTTTTTCTTCATTTGTATAAAGATGTGCAAAGTGTTCAGTGTAAATTTGTTTATTGACACAAGGTTCAAAGTGTGCAAATTTGTTTATCACATGTAGATCAATTTGTTTTGTGCCAGCATTTTGAAAGAAAACAAAAGCATGAGATTTCATGTAAAGTTTTGTGTATGTGCAAGGTGTATATTTTTCACTTATATTTTCTCTCTCCTCCATTCCTGGATGGAGAGGTATTCTTTCTTTCTTCTCTTTTTTTTTTTTTTTTTTTTTTTTTTTTTTTTTTATTATTCCTTTGTTTTTATGTTCTCAAATTTTTTTTTCAAACATATTTGTTTTCCAGTCCCAAATTTTCACACATGTCTGAACATCCGAAAGCTACAGGATACTTCGACTAACAGCAAAATTGCCTGAAATTAACAGAACGACAGAAATAAGTCCTCTGCAAACAATTTCTAACTACACTTCGTTTGCCTAATGGAATGAGCTTAGGAGATGACAGCTTTGTAGATCTGTTATTGCCCCGCATTTTGACCCATACTACTACTACAGCCTGTTCCTTGTTTTGATGCTATTTTATACATAAAAAGATACATATATAAAACTGGAAGCCGAGTGGTCTGTCTGTTGTGTCTCTTTGCCTTTTTACGTTAATTTCTGTGCAGTTTACACTTCTATTCTCAACTTTCCTGACTTTTTGTGTGTCTGTGTGTGTGTGTGTTTTGGTCCAATGAAAAAAAAAAATGCACATGTGCTCTTCATTGTCCTCATTTTCTCTCGGTGTGGTTGTGTATTTCACACAATCAGCATGAAGTTGGATGCTGATGCTTGTGAAAAATAGTGCAAGCACAAAGACATACAAAGACGATCCTACATAAAACAATGTTCGCGGTAGTGCTCCTTCCATTGGGTGTTCTGATGTTGCTCAAGTTCCTGTTGATAAGGTTGAAGGTTTCACCGTGTTTTGCTCTGGGCCGATGACTGATAAACATCAAGACTGTGATGATCACAATCCTGTGTTTATGATATCTTTCTTTTCCTTTCTGCGTACGCAGGCTGATACTCCTGCGGACACTGCCTGTATAGACAGGCAGTGGAATTTTGTGTGTATGACTTTTTTTTTATCCCACCATTAAGGCAGCCATACCCCATCTTCCGGAAGGTGCATGCTATATGTAACATGTAATCCATACCAAAGGCCAAACTGGCCTTCTCTTCCGAAAGTTGGTGATAGGATTTTACGTGTGTGCAAGATGTTGTGCGTGTGTTCAAACACGGAACCTCAGTTTATAGTCTCATTTGAAGGACTGTATGGTGAATGGAGTCAGAAACAATGTTAAATCAGAGGAAAAATCCCCTTGTACCGAAATACGAACCCGCAACCCCAGGATCATGAGTCTGGCGCTCTACCAACTAAGCTATTCCGGCCCCTGTTTATGGCATCTGAACTCCGAGCAGTTTCAACAGCTGTTGCGACACTGTAATCTTGAAAACCAATAGGATTCAGATGCGTGAACGTGTGTAGCTCCCAATACCATGCAAAGGAATCTATTCAAAAGATGTTGGAAAAAACCTTACCAGTGTCTACAAGGCCTTATTTGATTGATGCAAAAAACTGATAACCAAGACAATACACAAGACAAGCCCTTAATCTACTTTAAAGCATGTCTGCCCAAATTATTCTGAACAGCTGGCCCTGACATGCCACCTTGTTCAAGATCCACATCACTTTCACCACCATCTACAGGTAACACCTGTAGGTCGTCACCAGGCCACCCACCAGCGGCGATTGTACAGAAATCACCTACTAAGCCTCCTACTAATGACAACAACCACTGACCCTGACCCAAATTTTCCATTTTAAAATCAGTCTTAATTGTATTTACGTTTTCTTAAAAATAGACAAACACTGCACACAGTTCTATCACCATTTCACTGTTTTAAGAATATATTTTACACCGACTGGGAGAAACCTGTAAATGACTTATGGGCTTGATCACCAAACTTTGATGTGATGTACTGTGATTATGTGCATGCTATAATTATGGGTCAAGCGACTGTCGAATTTAAATTTCAACTGACACCTGAACCATATTTCAAGAGGTTTTTTGTAAGTCATGATGGGCAAAACATGCCATTGACAGGAGCCTTATGAAAGTAAGGAAAGCAAATCATTTAACAGTTTTTTTTTTTTTTCTGAGACTGGCAACATCATTACGCAGCTCTTTCTCTTCCATATTAAACAAAAGTTTGAGAGAAAATATCTCCATATGACACATGAAGGTGGGCGATTAAAAAAAAAACCACTTGTCAGCTCTGTACAGTGTCAGCTCTGTACAGTGTATGTATGTCAGTGTTAACACACTGAAATAAAGACACCGTGGAGACCTTAGAGTGGAATCACCAAAAAGAGAAATTAACATACACAAAGGAAAAAAAAAAAAAAAAAAAAACCAAGTAAACAGATCCTTATCCTGATGTCATTTGACAGATCTGAAGGGGCAGCAACTCCTGATCGCAGCTTACAACAGGCAATTTACAGGAGGTCCATTATCACCCTCACTTCAGGATCGTGGATGAATCCCAAGGCCAAAAGTGGAGTTTGTCTTAATATGTCACAAGGAAGCAATCAAAAACCAAGATACCCTCCCCAGCATACCCCACTCAAGGTCAGTACACAAAGTTTCCCTAGAATAGTCTAGCACCCTCCCCTGCCCATGTTTCTTTCTGAATACTAAAATCCTCAAAAGAAACAATATGAGCTTTCTCAAACCACATTCATGTCTCGTCTCTTTTGAGGTGGGCGCCTCATGACCCACACATAAATCTCACTTGACATCTTATCATAACTCTAAATGCTACCAAGAAACGTCACAATTCCATTAGCTCGGCAACAGCGGCCAACCACACATTCACCCACTCATATACTCGGCATACAGTAACATACACAGATGGACACATACACACTGAAAGTTTCACCCATGCGTCCTGCTCACACACAATACCCATACAGAGAAACAAAATCAGTCCCAAGTCCTTCAAGGGGACCAACATCTTATGACAGTATAATATAAAGCACAGACCTGTACAATGAGAAGAAGAACAGAATGACAATGACATTACTCGCATCAGTGGCAGTCCTCATAGCAAGCAATAGTTCACAAACTCCTACATAATAGTTTCAATAGATCAGTCTTAAGTTTAAAAAATAAGAAAAAAGGCTCGCTGAAAACTGCAGTACAGACACTCCATCAAGATGAACAAGTGTACCACATACGAAAAATCATTCAAAAGACTTCTTGCGAATCAACTTGTGGGGAAAACAAAGACTGCATATGTATCCATTCTGTTCTGTTGAAAATCGAATAAACTTTCTCTCTCCAAAGGGACAGAAAACATTTCAGATTCAATTTACTCAACTCTTCACTCATTTCACTGCTATCCTTGCGTGATGGCAATCACAGAAGACCTGAAAAAATGGAAGATATGGAAAATCCTAGAGTTCCTTTCCGAGGAATGGTGGAACAAAATGTCCATGCCAGACAAGGAGACACTGCCATTAGTATGAATTACTGCCATTAGCATGAACTAAATCTGTTTGAGACCCCCAAAATCATGGCATCCTCTCAGTTTGAATAGATCTGCAGTTCCAAATCATAACGAGTTCTCATTCTGAATTTGAAACTCCCAGTTCAAGGTTCTCAGCCTGAATCTGGAATTCACAGGTCAAGGTCTGTTCTGTTTGAGTCTTGAACTTCTACATCATGCTCTGTTCCTAGTTTGAGTCTGTAACTCCAGATCATGAACTGTTCTAGTGTCAACGTTTACCATTAGTTTAAAAAAAAAAAAATGTGATTTTCATATCACGTTTTCCTGAACAGGAAAATCAACATGGGAAAAGACTGAATCCGAGTCTACTGTGGATGTAAGAAATGATGTTTCGTTAAACAAATAACATTAAAAGTACATCACTCTATGCTGCCAGCTCTTCATTATCACCCTTGCAATCAATATCCTAACGCAGACTGAAGGAACACTTTTTTTTTGCTTGAATTGAATAAAACACCTAAATATACCCGCCGTATAAAAACTTCCATCAATTTACCACATAAACTGTATGGAACACGCAAGAGGCTTATAGCAAAAAAAAAAAAAAAAAGTCACTAAAAATGTGGACAACACAGATTTTGTTGTTATGTTTATTATATGTTTACACAATGCATAGTAACTGAAGAAGTGAGGGGGCATGTATGGGAAGGACTCGCACAAATCATCATCTCAGACCAGTCCATTTGCAGCTTCATGATGATAATCAGAAAGCCACCATTCAGATGATTCTGTGCATCCATCATCTCCACAACTCGACACACCTCACATTCCTACCAACTTCTTGAAAACCTCATCCCCCCCCCCCCCTCCCCTCCATACTCGCCCATACAAACTTCTCCCGACCCATCCACACACACCCTCCCATCCACATACACCCTTTCCTCAATCAGCATCACCCTCAACTTCTCCACCTCCCCAACCCTACTACCGTTGCACCCCAATGTTTTCCCCCTCCCTCTCCATCTAGCTACAAAGACAACTTGGCCCTCCCCTCCCCACTCCCCTTTCCAGTTATAAACTGTTTGATCCACATCAAATATGAAAAACAGGAAAGAAAAAGAAAAGAAAAGAAAAAAAAAAAAAAAAAACAGTCCAACTTCACATTTGTTACCCCTCCTCACCCTCTCTGCATAGTACTTCTGTCACAATGCATCACGCCATATTGTGTCTGTACATATTGTTTCCATGGTGTTCAAGTCTTTCCCATCAAATCAATACTGGTGAAGCTGGTCTTTCCCAATGCACTTGCAAGGTGCACACCCATTACTAACACTGCATGTTTAGTCATATCTTCCCCTCCCCCCACCCCCCCTCCCCAATATCTCTGTTTTAGATTTCTGATCTAATTTGACAATCATCATTTTAAAATATATCTATATATTTCATTCTAATCTCCAAAGTACTTTTAGCTTATGAAAAAGAGAAAAGGTTTTATGCATTGCTGTGCACTCAGACTGTGCTGCCAAGTGTTGGGGTGGCCTGTGCGTGTTGTGAACACAGCATAATGCTGCTGAACATAAGTCGGAAGCATGCAGGGTGAACGTTAAAGTCTGTCAAAATGCTACTTTCCGACAGTTGTTCCCATTATTTTCAACAAATATAACAGGTGGCAGACATTACCGCCCTATGAGCAGAAACACACACAGAGGGACTGTAAATAGAACTTTGAAGAACAGAAACTGACAGCTTCCCTACTTCTGTCCCAACGTTGAAGTCGGACACACATACACCCATCAAAATTCACAAAGGATTTTTTTTTTTTTTTTTTTTTTTTTTTTTGCAACTTCCAAAGAAGACAAGAATACATTTGGATAATACAAATCTGTCAACAGCAGTGAGAAGGGTCATTGTGCTCATTTCTGTCAGAGCAGGATACAGATTTAAATGGAAGTGTGATGTGTGTAACAGGTGCTTGCCCATTAAGCCTTCTTTGAGTAAGTTCCTGAGTTTACTGTGGTTCTTTTACCGTATTTGCACCAATGACTTAGCCAATGTGGGGGTAAATATACATGCTGACATCCTGAGTATGGTGTTTAGGTTTTAATGTATCTTCAGTGATGAAATTTGAGGACCTGCGTATGTCCTCATAAGGACTTTACAAGCCTTGCCATGAACATACTGCTACACCTGTTGACCTGACTTCAGTATTAGAGAGTGCAGACCTCCTCCCAGGTCGCACTCCTCAAAAAAAAAAAAAAAACCAACTAAAACAAAAGAAAACAAAAAAAAGAGTTGCATATTCATGTCATCTGGAATTTATGCAAAGCTGAAAGTTCAAAGGTTCAGATGGTGCACATGTGACATCAGCTTGCAACTGTCATCACCTTTCAAAATTAAATGAATCATTCCACATCATGGGTTGCGTCATATTGGTAAAAACTCTTGTATAATTTCTTTGTGGATTGTGTTGAAATTTACACTAAATATGATCCAGGATTCTCATTTTGATTGGGATCCACCCCCAAAATTTACCTGAAGCAGCATCAAATCATCTTAAATTCTCTACACTTGAATTATACAAAACTATCCAATACATATCTTTTCTAAGCCATGAGATACAACTCCAAAGTTTTTCATGTCTCCAAAACAAAAAGTAGGCACTTGCAAAAGTGCACAAGAATCGGCTTTCTAAGACACAAGGACTTCGGGTAAACCCACTCAGGGCCCCAAAGGCCTTATGCACTCTCCCGTCCGTCAAATCCCACTTCCGTGTACCAGAAAGAACATGGAAACCCTGTCATGTTCGCGCCCATGCTTGCATGCACATTACACCTAGATCACCCCTGGTCCAAACATCACAGCAGCACATCCTAATCCAAGTGCACAGTGTGCAGAATCACTTTGATGGACTGCTTCAATTCCTGGCTCAGGATATTGTGGATACAAAAATACCAAAACACACACTCAGGTAGAGTGTAAGAATACCTGGTCAACAGTGAGATTGAAGCAGTCAATTCACAGTCACTGATCACCTCAAACATCTGAAAACCTTGCTCAGTTAATTAAGCTGGCATGTTTTGTTTTTCAATCAATAGCAGTAGTGCATTGCAGTGAAGGGCCGACTCTTTCAGACCCAATACTTTCTATAAATTTTCGAAAGGTCTCTGCCTTCATTTGTCAAACTGTGTGGTTGTTTAAAATGAAGAATTCATTTTACAAAAAAAAAAAAAAAAAAAAAGGGTGGTGAGGGGGGAAGGAAATTCAATCAGAAACATGGCAGGAAGATACAAACTCAGCTCATTATTTTTCTAATCGGTACCTAAGATTTAGTAAAACAAGAGTTTATGAACAAAAATCTACATTACTTTGTCAGTTGATGGAACACTGAAAACAGAGAGGGAGAGAGACGCAGAGGAGTTTCAGTGTTATTACGTCCTAGCCAATGCCACTGAATCCTGTCAGGGTGGTCATCACAGAAAGAACACAAGAGCACACTGTGTCCAAATCTGTGCACAAAACTGCCTGTCCTGGAAAAAGTAACACACACAACAGAACAGTTTAACATTCAAACTACCAGATTTTGTTTGTTTGTTTGTTCTGTTTCTGGTGGTGTGTTTGTGGGCAACTACCAACTTCACATCAGAAAGCATCAAAATTTTAATTTGGTTACTTACAAAATTCACACACAAAATTTTACATTTCTGTCACACGACGAAATTTCACATAACATGTAGAAGTGTGTGTAGTTTTCTGTTATTCTATCGGTTTTTGTACTGGCCATGTCTATCACTGACCTTTGCAGTCACTAACTTCTTCCTGCTAAATACAGAATTTATCCATAATCCAAAAGCCGACTGATGCTCTCTGCTGCTGAAATATGAAGCAAATGCAATATCACCGGAGCAGCCTACACCGATTTCTCAGTTGTCCGTACAAAATTAGTGGTGCTTGGGCACTAGGTTCTCCACAATCGTGATGTGGATGAATAGTCAATCACTGTCGCATGTGACACAAATCGAAAAACATGGCTTAAACATTTATCTTTAAGAAGTGAATGAAAGAGTTCACAATGGTGGCAACTTCCACAAACACTACTATTCTCAAAAGGTGTTTTCACACTGAAAGCATCCCAATGCTCAATATGGACATGAAAGTATGCTTTATCAACACAGCATAGTATGGTAGACAGGTGGAACAGTAGTTATATGCTCAAAACGATTCATTACAGAATGGCTGATCTATTGACATCCCTTACATGAACAAGACTGCACTGCACCAAGAGCACCAGTCGTTCTGATTTTCATTTTCGTTGTACTGAGTGTTTTGTATCTTGCCTGAAGAAGACCTAAGAGGTCGAAGCGCGTCATGTTTTGTCTTGTGATTCGTTCGTCTACGCTTTCTTGGCGGTTCGCTATTAATTACAATTCATTCTGCTTAGTTTTTCAGCCTCAAACAGAACAATAATAATAGACTTACCAGTGCCACAATAATGACATGGAAAAGGTCATGGGCAAATAAAACACTGCAGAATGAACAGATACTGGACACTCGCAACCGATTTATGTGTAGAGTTACAAGGCTGTGGCTCTGATGTACTGTGTTTACAGTTTTGCCACCTAGTAACTGTCAAAACTGACATGACCTGTTATGAATTGTAACAAGAGAAGAAATCGACACAGACATGCTAAAGTAAGGACAGCTAAATCGGTTGCACATGCAAGAGAAAAAAAAAAAAAAAAAGACCCCCCCTAGTGAACGACAGTAAAGAGAAATGTTTCTAGAAAGGCCTAGTCAATGAGAGAGTCGACAAGAAGGAAATTCCTAACACAGAATTTCCATGATGCAGAGATACAATTCATACTCAAAGCACCCCCATTCACTCACAATGGCTCAGTGACTAGGCAATTGTTGTTCAAAGTGAGCTTCGTAGCTGGCATCCTGCTTATGTTGAATTAGAACAGGCACCACCGTTGTGATTCAGCAGTGTCTCTTCTGGCAGGCTGCCTCATGGTAACTGATACTGACTGCTTCCTGTGTATTGTGGAGCTGACCCTGCCACAATACAAACCTAAATAATGCTGTGTGTGACGAAGCCAGAATAAGCAGCACGTGAGCAATGCCGTCAAACGGGCATGGATGATAGAACTGCCCAACACTAACGCAAAGAGACCACACCATCTCAGGGGGTAAAATACAGGAGAAACAGAAAGACTATCCATCACTGCACACAACACCGTTTTTTTTTTGTGTTGTTGTTTTTTTTAAGAAAAAAAAAAAAGACCCACTTGCGATGATGTAGCATTTTCACAACAGCAAAACCACATCTGAGCTATGCACCAGTGGTAAACCAATACTGCTTGTGAACTGAACGCCTTTGTAGCCGTTGCCATTTTACCGGCAAAAGCAAGAGTGAGAAAGAATATGATAGGAGATGGTAATGGTGAGGCACCGTTTCACAACACTACCAGTGAGACTGTTGAGGCAAGCTGCACACAAAGGAGAGAGTGGAATCTCTGCGAAACAAATGGTCCTCTTTACTACAATTGTCGGGGTCCTCTTCGCTGTATATGCATCTCGGTAGCTCTGCAAGGCTGCTCGTTTTTGTTTTTTTTGCACCTGCCTTTATCTGTCTCCCATTTTGATGTTCTCCTCGACAATGTATGTTTCTAAAGAATGAAATGAAGAACTGAAACTGCGCTCCAACTGTCTCTATATTGATTTTTAGTCAGTAAATGAAAACGCTTAGTCGCTGATGATTTGTGACAAGTCTCAAACATCATACATGCAAGTCATAGCCCCACCCTCCCCCAACCCCCCCCACCCCGACTTCTTCTATGGCAAGCTCTTTTTATTTGTAAGCTTGACGTCTATGGTGCCATCGAGTTCGATATGGATAAATACAACTGATTAATCATCAAACAGAAAAGAACAAAAAAAAAAAAAAAAAAAAGAAAAAAGAAAGAAAAAGGAAAGAAAGAAAACGCTTGGTTTTTGTTATGTCAATGAATCATTATGCTGACAGCATTACACGGGCATTCAAGGGCTCTGTAAAGCCTGCCACACCCAAAGTCTTGCAGATGTTAAGTCTGAGAGCATGGGATAATCTATCTTCACTGGAGTCACTGCGTACATTCAGGCCACAAGAAATCACCAGCTTACACGTTCAGTGCTCTACAGTACAAAATGCTACCATACACAAGACACTGCAGCCAGCCTCAGTGTTACCTCTTGTAGTACACCATGTACCCACTGCCCCATTCCCACCCTTTCCAACTGAGCACACCATGCTAGAGAACACATGCCATGTTCACAGGAACTGAAAGCAAGCACACTGGTCATACATGATTCTTATTTATATACGCTTTACTTGCAACTATACATACAATGGGGGAAAAAAAAAAACTGAACACAGATGGACATACAATGTCCTATATGATAAATACCAAACTGGTTTTAGCAGATTAACAATGGCTTCGCCTCTACAGATTTGTACATCTTGTACACTTTTGCAAGCAGGTATAAGAGAATGACAGACCAGTATACATGGAGTTTTTCACAGCATCTTAATTTAAAAAAAAAACTAACAGATCGATAAACAGTTTTGTATCCATAAGAAATTCCTATTTTATAGAAAAACAGAAAATCATCCCATTGGAAAAAAAAAAGGGGAATGTCCACAATACAGCATGCAAGCACAACAATTTCCTATGCTTACACCATTTCAATTAGTATGTTTATGAGGCTTGTATCTGCCTCTGTCTGAAAATTATGCCAGAATCTGCTCTTGAATTGCAATTATCTTCAGTTTTTTGTTTTTTTGCTCTTGTTCTCTTTAAGTGTGGATTACAGCAAAGATCCTTAAATTGCACTGAGAAGCATTTTTAGCTTTACTTACAAAAGCAAAATCAGTGTGTGTGTGTGTGTGTGTGTGTGTGTGTGTGTGTGTGCATGGTGTCTATGTCTGACATGATTGTACACGATATAGTGACTTGGACAACCTGAAGACGGGAGGATCTTGAGACCAGTGGATATGAACAGTCTCTCCTGACTGACCATCAACTGATTTAATCAAGATAATACACAGGCACACCCACAGTTTTTCAACTGCCCTGGGTTTTTATTTTTCCTGAACAAACTTTTGTTTTCAAGTGTGAGCAGGAAAAGAACACACATTCCATCTTGCCAAGAATGAAACACAAACTTCCACTGTTTACGGTAACAGAATTGGTTTCAAGCACTTAACTGACTACCTAGGATCTCTCTGGATCGAAACAAATTTTGCTAGGTTGCGCAATGGATTACGTAATATGGTAGAACCATTTAACTGCCCGAGTACCTGGGGGAGGTGATCACTGATATCGGGCATGTTGTGAATGCTGTGACCCGTCCTCTGGGCAAGGGAAATATCTTTCTTGCTGTACAGAAATTAAAGTTCAGCATTTTTTGCCAACAGCAGGTAACCATTGCAACAGGTGAAGATTTCGCTTAGTGATACTGCCACTTTAAAGTAAGTGCTGTGCTATTCATGACATCCGAATCACAACGCGCGGTGTAAAGCAACTGGCGGAGTCAGATGGCACTGGTCAGTCAGAATGACAGCACACAGATCGTCTGGTTAGGCACTTGATAAAACGGCAGACAACAAAGGACAGGTGGGTATCTAGCACAGGCTTTTAAAAAGTTTTAATTTATGTGTTTGGTCAATGTGTAATAAGGTTGAGGGTACTGTTCTTTTTTTTTCCAGTTTTTTTCATTATTTAGTATATTATAGAACCTAACACATCTTTTATTTATACACAGCTTTTAGAGTGTAATTAATCGGTTTCTCCTAGTGAAATAAAAAAACTTTGCTCACCTGCTCTCTAAGCAGGTCAGGAAAATAAACATTCTACCCTGCCTGACCAAGAGGAATTACCATGCATGAGATGCTTTTCTGAATGAAGAGAAATATGTCCCTGTATAACTAAATACGAGCTGTTTTCATTTCAAGTTTATGAATCTCTGAAAATCAGGACCTCTCAGTGTAACACCATCTGAAAGAATTACTATCAATTTTAATCATTCCCTTTCTGCTTGAGTAGTTTATCACTGTTCAACTGATTCATTCTCACTCCAACACTGTGATTTTGAAAACACACCCACACAGAAATAAAGCAACTGATCTCAGTACTTGTGAAAGGAAAGTGAACTGCGACTGCATTCAGTTCAGGAAAGGAGGCGATGGGAATGATTGAGGGGAAGGATGGGAGAGGGTGATGTGTGTGTGTGGGGGGGGGGGGGGGGGGGGGGGGGGGCGGGGCACCAAAAAAGAAAAGATGTCACTGACAAATTTAGAATCTCCAGCTGTGATAAACAGAAAAACTGTTCTTATATCTGGTCACAGGCTCAAATATGGACCGTCATTCTCTCTCTTTTGCAAGGTCTGTATATGTGTACTCTCTTGATGTGACAAAAAAATAGATCATTTTATAGTGAATGCAACTTCAACCAGCAAAAGCCCTATGGATATTATCTCCAATCTCTTATTCAGATCTCTCGACGGAATAAACTGAACTAACAAAACTGTAGAATAAATCATAGAATACAATCTTCCAACCCACCCTTAAATTTTTGTTAAAATTTTCTCTGGTGATTAAATAGAATTGTTCTTGGTAATAAAAACCAGAACATTAGCAAGTGATGATTATGATGTGAATTAAATGTAAAAATTGTGCACATCAGTATGCAAGAGCTTATCTTAAAATACACAACCTTATTTTCCTTTTCCCTTTTCTTTTTCTGTTACACGGCTGAACAGTTCTGAACAGAAACAAAACGGCACAGCTTTTATAACTTTGGTGCTTGGAGCAGCATCAATCTTGCAAAAAGACGCTGAACAAACCAGGTATTTGTAGCAATTCATGCTGGCACTTTGCAAACTCTGATCACACCATTTTAGCATGGACCCCCCCAAAAAAATCTTTGTCCTTACTTCCACCCTTGTAAGGCGTGTGACAATCTCAGGTCAGAAATTGGGACTCAATTTAGAAGAGAGCAAAAAAAAAAAAAGGGAAATAAGGAAATGACCGACTCTGGGAATGATTTGTTAAAGGGTACTAGTAGTAATGGTGGAAACCAAAAGGTTGGAGCCATGACGAGCAGAAAATCATGTTCACACTTTTCTCAGATCTACTTTTCAATGAGCAACAGCCAACATTCTCTACAGAGCAAAGATGCAAATTACACAGGCAGACCAACCACATTTCATTGTCAAATATTACAAATATTAGGAATACATAATTGTAACACTGTGTTCAACATTATATATGTATGTTCATCACAGTGTGTGTGTGTGTGTGTGTGTGTGTGTGTGTGTGTGTAAGCGTGTATGTCTGTGTGCGTGCATATGTGCGCGCTCGCGTGCATGCCTGTGTGTGTGTGCATGCACGTGCATGTACATATGTGAGTGCAAGTCGGCATGGGTGTGTGCATGTCTGTTGGGGAAGGGGGGCCAAGGTGTGTGTGAGAGTATACTTACACCCTTCACTCCCTAAGAAACATAGGCCATCACTGATGGCAATTTTCCAGTGGCTCAACTACATGCTTTCTTCTCTGTCTCTGACGAGAGCATGTGCTTGCTCTGACTTTTGCCACACTGATTCCACATCCCCCTGCCCCTCCTCTGACTTTAGAAAACGCTCAAGTATTCTTACCCATTAATGTACCCATTGAAACAAACTTGAAGTATAATTAATTTCATCAGTGCACATTATTTTGCAACCAACTTATAGACATGTCATTCTTAAGCTCCCAGTTTAGGCACAGATTACCAACCAGTCAAACTCCCAGTACATTCAAGCTTGTAGCTCCCTTAATTTATTCACACAATCACTTGGTCACAAATGACTTTATCTCCCAGAAGCTAATCTTCGACACATCCATTCACAGATATTCCCAAGGGCCAGTTGTCCAGTATGGCATGATTTCACAGATTGCAAAACATACTAAAAACCCAGGGCGTAATTATGTTTATATTTAAACTTACATTCTGACAACCCCGCTCCCATCCCAGAATGTACACTGTAGTCACAGTCACAAGCTCCACAGAAAGCATGTCCACTCTTATCCATTAATTACACAGACATGTAGTAACACGCATGAACACAAGGGAAAAAAAAAGGAACTTTTTAAAAATACATATATACACACCGTTACACATGCACACACACACACGTCACACAGAAAGAAGATGTTCAGGCATGCAAGACCCAGACCTTGTACATGGGCAGTTAAATACACTCCATAACACCAATAAGAATGTACACAGACACCAAATCAACGACACCTGTTTTTATAAAAATTCCACACCAACACAGAATCGCAATCAAAGCACCAGCTTCTGACAGTGAGGACAAGAAGAGGGGAGTGCTGTGCGTGTGAGTCATATCCACGCCTCCCGTCACCCACAGGACAGGTCATCCTGTTTGTCGCACAGCAGCACCAATGTTTCTCTCCTTCCTTCAGGGTGGAACGGCCACAGCTTGTCCTTCAGGTAGGTCGCTTTCCTGCGAATCAGGCCCTCAACACCTGGTTACGTCACCTGCAGTCATGCCTCTTCAAGCCACTGGCATCGCAATGTTTGGGTTAACGTCATGTTCAGTGTTCCACCACAAATGCCACTCGACACGTCGTGCAGAGGACATCCTGTTTTCATCCATCCTGCTCACAGTCTGGATGAAATTACACTCATCACATCTGTTCTTAAAGTGGTGCGCTGCTTTATGTACTGTTCATGATGCTTGCTGTGCAAGTCCTTCCAGTCCTGACTTCAACACAAGTCCTGTCGCATGCAGATCACGTCGTCAAAGCATGAAAGGATAAAATTGTAAGTCTAGTGTACGTACAGCTCCTCTTCCGCAGCAAAGTTGGAAGCTAAAATCGGCACATAATAAAGCACTGATACATCAATTTTACCTCCATTTCTGTCCTGTCTTATTACAATGTAATGTGACATTGATTATCAATTGAAGAAAAAAAAAATTGCACTGGTCACATGCTAACTTGTTTTTTCAAGAATAATCACTGTCCATCACCCTAACCCTAACATACACTTTCCTCGTGCCTTACATTTTCTGGACATTTTTCATGGGTCTTAATTGCAGCCAACCAATCTATACTCTCTACAGATACTGAGCAATGTTTGCCAGGATTGTGCATGAACAGTGAGCATGTTCAGGCAGCCAGTGCGAAAAAAAAAAAGGGCAATGAAACTTGTTATCACCTGTTTAGGATTTTCAATTATCTTTACAGAGTGCTGGCCTTTTCTTTGAAATCATTTTATTTATAAAGTGGTTACAGAATAATCTGTAACTAGTATCATCTAAACATAGTGCCATTACGATTTTCTTATCCAATTCCTCTTCAAAAAAATTATCTGTAAATTCCTGCAGACTGAAAATGTTCTACTGCAAGGATTGTGCAGACTTAAAATACTTAACACCAACTACAATGTTGCTCACATACCTTCAATTTCTGTTACAGTGTCCTGTATGTTACACTATTGATTATAAAACTAAGCATTTATGAACATTAGTCCCTCTAACACAGTTAATTAAAAATCTTAAGAAATTCGGGTTTATATACTGTCATGACTGAAGGCAGCTGTTCACACAGTGCCCATTCATCAGAACTAACAGCAGATACACATGTCACAGTTCGCAAATATGAAAAAGAAAAATGACAGAAAAAGAAACCCCTCTGACCATGGCAAAACCAAAACAGCGCTTCATGCTCGCACAACGAATGTACATCACCTCTTTGTTTTTCTCTTTTAACTTTAGTATAGCAGACATAATATTTCCTACATCTTATTTTCAAAAAAAAAACTAAAACAGCAGCCCATCAGACCATCAAAAATCATACTTATCACATAGCTTCAAGCAAAAGTCACATAGAATTCTTTAAACCTTCTTCAGCTACTTGTGCCTAAGCTATACAAATGCTTTGGTTGACACACTTGCTGAAATCAACCGAATGCTTCCCCCAATAGATAAAATCTTGTATTGCGGCAATGCTTCCCCCAGTAGAATAATCCTGTATCGTGGCTTTCCCATTTCAAAAGGACACTGAGGAAAATGTATCTGTCACAGTGCGCTGTAGCAGGTCATCTCCCCTTGCACGCCCCCGTTGCTTTCCAGGACAGAATTGTGTGATTCGTTCCTCCACACTGGTGGCAAGTCACATTTAAGCCACACGCTGCATTCTTCCAAAGCTGGCCACAATTTGCTTTTTTTTTTCGGCCAGGCAGACAGGCACACACACACACAAACTGCTCTGCTGGCAACAAGGTGGCATTTTCTTCTTCTTGTTATTGTTGTTGTTGTTTTTCCCCCCCTCTTCCAGCAGGCTGGATTGCACAGAGCAACGGCACAGGCTCGCTGCGGGTAGGCCAGAGCCTCAGCATCCAACGCACACACATGCTCACATAGGCCCAGAATGTAGACAGTTGCTACAGAACAGCAGTTACTGGCAGTACGGTCCTTGGAGCTTGAGGTACTGCAACAACAATACAACACATACTTGGATAGCAAGTACAGCACAATTTCTAAAATTTTTTCATCTTGTTTTAATCTTTGCCACATGTCGCCTGAAACTGTGCGTGCCTTACATGATGGGTCTCCAGGAATCCATGCTTTCTGTGAAGGACTAAAGCCTTGCCATACTTTGGGGGTCTCCAGGGACCCATGCTTTCTGTGAAGGACCCCTTGCCATTCTTTGTGGGTCTCCAGGAACCCATGCTTTCTGTGGAGGACTAAAGCCTTGCCATACTTTGTGGGTCTCCAGGAACCATGCTTTCTATGAAGGACTAAAGCCTTGCCATACTTTGTGGGTCTCCAGGGACCCATGCTTTCTGTGAAGGACTAAAGCCTTTTCCATACATGGTGGGTCTCCAGGGACCCATTCTTTCTGTGAAGAACTAATACTTTCCCACTCTTGGTGGGTCTCCAGGGACCCATTCTTTCTGTGAAGAAATGAAGCCTCGCCATACGTTGTGGGTCTCTAGGGACCCATGCTTTCTGTGAAGGACTATAATCTTGCCCATTCTTTGTGGGTCTCCAGGGACCCATACTTTCTGTGATGGACTAAAGCCTCGCCATACTTTGATGATCTCCATGGACCCATGCTTTCTGATAGAATCAAATCTTGCCGTTTGTCGCTGAACAAAATCTTGCCATTTGTCTTGGTTGTGTGCAAACCTAAGAAACCTTTTAATAATTTTGAAGTATGGACTAGAATAGTATTCATTCATTTTTGTTGTGTACACGTGAATTACTGCTGTTTTATTAGTGAACGAAATGTTTCATGCAAGTGATTTAACTTGCTTCTTTATTTCAATATGCACTGTCATGTGAATATTTAATCCGCATGGGTGCCCATGCGCCCATACTCATTCACCCACACACACATCTGACTTTGAACAGTAAGTGTATCAATGATTATCAACTGTACATCAGTATGGTGTAAGTATGCTCTAAAAGGCGCAGTGTGTGTGTGTGTGTGTGTGTGTGTGTGTGTGTGTGTGTGTGTGCATGCGTGTGCGTGCGTGCGTGCAGTGCTGTTGCTGTTTTAACTGAAACTTCCACCTGCATCAGTCATGATCAACTCTCATAAGATTCTGAATACACTGAGAGATACCCAAGAAGTGAAAATCCCCAAACCTTATTTAAAGGAAATGTGTGAATGAACACTACAGCATAAGCAGTGTGCATCTACCTGTATGACAAGAGAAGGCCCCCTGGCCACAATTTCAGCAGGGATCTGGGAGAGGGGGCAGTTCTCGATGCTCATGATCTGCAGGTTGGAGCAGTAGGCCAGCTCATAGGGCAGGCTGTGCAGCTCTGGTTGTCATTGATGTACAGAGACTCCAAGTTCTCCAGTGAACCTACACAGGACCGACTTCAATATCAACAGAAATACAGAATGCACTGTCTTTAGAAATACAGAATGCACTGTCCTTTATGTTTTACCTCTCTTTATGTACACACAAAAGGAACCATTAGTCAAGCCATACAACTGTAACACATGTGCATGCATGTCAGCATACATCTATGCATATATGAACATGTGCATGCATGTAGGCTCAAGGCACAACATTTCTGCAAGTCCTTCAAGCTTTCTATTTCACTCCTTCGTTGTCAGACACTTTTTGAAAATTGTTGTGAATTTCCTGCATGGCAGTACCCAATGCTAATAAACAGTAGTGCTTTAAATGATTTATTCAAAGCCAGTCTAACTGGTTTGGTATCCCCTCCTACCCAAGTGCAGTTCATCTCTGCCCTTCCCACAGTCTCACCTATTTCTGATGGAATGGATGTCAGATTGTTTTCCCCTGAACCCAGATACAGCAAGTTCTTCAATAACCTGCCCACAGACCAACACCAAACAGCATCAATCACAGCGAGACAATTGTACAAATTACAGCAAGACAACATATACATCAATAATTTTCCTGTGGCATAAAAGAACAGATAGAAAGAGGAAAGGCAGACAAAAATGTAGTGGGGTGTTATGATAATTACATGGCAACATATAGACTGATCCCTAAGGAACGATAACTAGCAAAGAAAAAAAAAAGGCCAAAAAAAAAAAAAAAAAAATTTAAAAATAAAATGTAAAACAGAAAAGAAGCCGGACTTACCCTATTGTGCGCGGCAGGCTGGTGAGCTGGTTGGACTGTACCACCAAGCGCTGGAGCTCCCGGAGTGCGCCTGAACATAATGTCACCAATCTCAGCTGACATCCCCAAACTTATAGCCACAACCCAGTGCCACCCATTTTTCCATTCCCGTCTGTTCCCCCTCCCCCATCACCCCAAACAACAAACACATAGAGACAAAGACTTCTTTTTTCCCAAACACACACACACATAAAGGCGCAATTCACAAACTTAGCTATCAAAGTGCCTATTTCTGTATCGATTGGCAATGATAACAAACCTCTGTTGGTTTTGTTGCCGTTACATGTACTTTTCTTTTTTCCCCTTTATATCAATATCACATCTTTACATCTGCCTCTCTCTCTCTCTGTTTTTTTGTATACATGTCTATGTGCCTCTGAACGTTAGCTAGGAGAACAGATACCTGACTTTTTTCCCCTTTGCTTTAAATAACAAATTGTTGGTTGGTATATATAGATAAACTGCAGGAGCTTGTATGCGCTCTATTAATACTCTCTCTCATCCTCACAGGTGTTTAAGTAGTTAAACATTGCAGACACTGTATTATGGTGGTACATTCTATCCGAAAAGAGTGGTATAATGACACAGTCTGTTGTGATGAAGAACTTAAACTACAATACACTAAGAAAGAATCCATACCTTACTCTAGAAATCACAAACAAGACATACAACAGAAACTGTTAAAAGACACGTATAAATGACGACATACTAAATGGAAATTTGAAAAAAAAAAAAGGAGGTTATACCAATTTCCTGAGGCAAACTTTCCAGTCGGTTCTCTCCAGATCTAAAACCCTCAGTCGGCTCAACTCTCCAATTGTTGAAGGCAGTTTCTGAAGAGGAAACAGTCACTTCTGTGTAAGTGATAATGCTATACATTTCTGCTTACAAAAATAAAAGGACTACCGACTTAACACTTTACAATCTGAATCCATGAGACGCAGTAATGTACGAACATCTTATGTGATTAAACTACTGTTCAGTTACTGTCATTGTGCAAATCCATGTCATGCTTAATGATCATAAAATTTACATATGCACATGTTTTTACATCAATGCTTTTAGGTTTAGCCCTTACCTGGATACGTTTTGTCTAGGCATTAATTTTTTTATCTTAATCAGACCTGTCATCTTAACACAGCTCCTGTACTTTTCAATAAAAATGAGCATATTTTCTACAGAGAATGCGTACAAATCTTCCACATTTGTGTGTGTGTGCGTGTGCGTGTGTGTGTGCATGCGTGTGTGCCTGTGTAGGAATTCGTTTCATTTTCACTTGCCACCACACAGCAGAGTGTAAAGAGTTATCTGATCTTGCAGTGACAGCTGTAAAAAGAAAAGAAAAAGGTTCTTCCAACACAAATTACTATCAGCAAATTTGGGCAAACTCACACTCTCTCGCCATCCCTTTTTTCTTTTTTCCCTTCTTTTTCATTTTGTTGTTGAAGAAGCACAGACTCCCAGACCCAATTCATGCACAAATGTTAATAAAAGTCGGGTCAACTACGGCATTGAGAAGAAAAGTAAAATAAACAAGGAAAACCACCTAATTTTTGTTTTCATCCCCACATTGCCGACCTTGGGAGATAGGACAGATGGCATGCACGCCTGCATATGTATCAGTATATTGTGTGTGTGTGTGTGTGTGTGTGTGTGTGTGTGCAAGAAAAAAAAAATGAACCACTCCTTTCAACTGATCCAAATTATGTGCATTTGTGAAGCTTATCATAATGTTTCCTTCTCAAATTTTCCTATCACTGACCCCAACTCTACTCTGACACACCCCAGACTTCTGCAGGGAAAACTTGTCATCTGCCCTGAGGAGACAAACATACACATACAAACAGGACTGGTTACAATTGTCTGCTCCTGCCCTGCAACACCAAAGCATATGACAACCAAAGTTAAGAATCTGATTTAGTATGGACCATTTTTTTTCTTTCTTTCTTTCACATTCCCACCATGCTAGATCCTCAATGCGGTTAGTAAGGCAAAGTCATCAGTTCACTGCAGTGACCCCACTGGTCCCCACAGCTTCTCCTGGACCTCAACTGGACCGGGCCACGTCTGGTGTCTCAAGGCTTCAAAGGAGGGGGCAGCACTGTTAAGATGTGGGCAGGAGTTTGGGGGCCTGTACCACAAGGGCACTGGTCAGTATGAGAGAATTTGAGATGTGAAAGATGGGAGAGTTAGCTGTGTCCTGTTTGCAGCCCAACCCGAGCTGCTCTGAACAGTTAGTGGATGCTGTAGACCATTTTGAATTCTACAGACATGGGCTGCAGGTTCACACACACACACACACACACACACACACACACACACGCAGGCGCGCGAAAGGGCAACAACTCCCACGCATATAAAAGACAGTATCACTCACTCGAAGTGCATTGTTGGACAAGATCAACACCTCCAGCTTGTGAAGAGACTTGATGTCGTCAGGAATCTTGGTCAGCTGGTTGGTGCCTAGTGACAGCTCCACCATGTTGACCCATGACCCCATGTCCAGAGGCAAGGCCGTCAGCTGGTTGTCTTTCATGTTTAGCTTGGTCAGAGAGGTTGCTCGGGAGAAAATGCCCAGGGGGATGTTGTTGATCTGGTTATGCTCCATGTTGATGGACTGATTAAAAAGCAACACTGTATTGGCAATTTCTCTAAGACACCAAAAGAGGTAAATGCACACTACTAGGTAATTCTTGCTGACTGATATAAACAGACCTTTTTTATTTTTTCAAACCACAATATGCTTCATACTTGCTTGAGATATCACAAAAGATGGATGCATTCTGTGGAGGTAACTCACAGTCTGACTTTGGTGTGTGTGTGTGTGTGTGTGTGTGTGTGTGTGTGTGTGTGTGTGTGTGCGTGCGTGTGCGTGTGTGTGTGCGAGAGAGACAGATACTGAGACAGAGTGAGCGAGTGAGTGAGTGAGAGCGAGCGTGTGTGTGTGTGTGTGTGTGTGTGTGTGTGTGTGTGTGTGTGAGAGAGAGAGACAAAATACAGATACACAGAGAGAGAAAGAGAGAGAGAGAGTATGTGTGTGTGTGTGTGTGTGTGTGTGTGTGTGTGTGTGTGTGAGAGAGAGAGAGAGAGAGAGAGAGAGAGAGAGAGAGAGAGACAAAAGACATATACACAAGCGAGCGAAGACACTAGAAGACACTAGAAGAGAAGATACACAAGGTGAGAATTTCCCACTGACCCATGTCAACTGTGAAGGCATCAGTTTCAAACCATTATATCTTAGCAACCAGAGAAGATGAGGAAAGACATGAATATATATTAACATTGCTTGGGAACTCACTAGACTGACGTAAACTGTGAAGGCCCGCCAGTAGGGTATTTCTCAAATTTGTTGCGAGACAAGGTGATGCTGGTCAGGTTGGACAGACTTGACAACAGACCCTCCTTCAACATAGAGTCTTCACCATCATCATCACACTATAAGGCCATCACCGTAATCACCACAATCAACGTCAGCAACACTACAAAATCACACACTATTATCAACCATCAATACAATTTTCAACACCAACCATGTATCATGATCAACTCTGTAATATCACATGCAAACACGTGTGCACATACACACACACATACATCACGCATGTATGAAATAAGCAATAAATCACACACATGTACAAGCAAATGAGCAGGAAATTAGCAGCAAAAGTTCTCTCTTAAGAAACAGAGCTCCCTCCAAGGAGAAAGCGAACTTGAATGGGGTTAATGGGCATCTATAATGACAAGGACCAAAGTTTAAAAAAAAAAAAAAAAAGCAAAATGAGGGGTGTTCCTTAACCAAGGAAACAAAAAAAAACCCTGAACTAATTTTCAATATGTTTAGGTGAAGAAACCTAACTAAGGGCAATTACTCCGCTGGCTAACTAAGAAAAGACGCAATGTTAGCTCCCAGCTCTCCCAACCTTATTTTGGGAGGGATCCTGATGATATAGCAATGTTCCACACCAAGTGAGAATGGGCATTTGCTTGGACTGTTAACTATGAGAAAAATGCACATACAAACAAGCAAAAAAGCACACACACACACATTTGCAGACGCATCCTTTCTCATACATGTACGCTCATCGAAGTACATACATATGTTCCGTCCATACAATAACTGTGCAGGTGTGAATTGATTTTACGTTTCTCTCTCCCCAAAAAACGTACACCCAACTTTTCACCCCACACTTCACCCCTCCTCCATCTACTATCATAAATGTGAACAGAGACAACATAATTTCATTCATCCATAAGCACACATGCATGCTCTCATGCACACACACACACACACACACACACACAGAGATAAGACTCCATGTGGCATGAACTTACAGGCAGCTGTGATATGTTGTTGCCTTCCACATTGAACTCCTCCATGTTCTCACAATTGGCTAGTGATCGAGGGATGCTGGCCAAGCGGTTATACCTGCCAATACAAAACACATGGCTGAGCTTTGCATTAAAAACAAAACGTTCTGCTCTTCATCCAGGGGTCTTGGGTCCAATCACCACTTGGGACAGCCAGGTCATAGCAGATTTTTTTCTGCAGGTTCAACGTCTGTGCACACTCCAACCCCCTTCACATCCTTCCCATGAAATTTAACACTGACTTCTGGTGTGTGTGTATGCATGCATTAACCTTTGACTACCGTTTTGTCCTGTTGCTCTTGTCAACCACATCAACCATACATTTCTCTTCCATATGGATTATTTCAGAAGCTTTGAGTGTTCAGATGTGCTGTATACTGAAGAAGCCACCACTGTATAGCAGCCATGATTTGCACCTAAAGAGAACCACTACCACCAAACAAAATTTTAAATAACATCTTTCACGTGTGACCAAGAGTTACAATAATAGGTGGCTGTCTACTGATCATAATTATGGAGATTTCAGTAGACAAGTTATCCCTGGAATGATAATAACAGCTCAGAAGGCCATGTTGTCCATATGCACTTGCGTTCACTTTTAACTTCTGATTTTTTTTTTTTCAATATTACAAGAATGCTATATCCAATCCATCATTCATAAGCCATTCAAATGGATCACATACAGATACACAAAACAAAACTGCACATTTATGTCTTGTTTGAACACCAAAACACAGAACGATATCATCTTAATTAAACAATATAATCATATATACAAAGATGTCACTAATGGTAAACTTCTTGGCTTTCGTTTAGGAACAAGAAGACTGAGGGGAAAACAAAATGCGATGGCAGAAATGGTAAAACACACAGGAGTTAACAACTGACTCAACTGAACAAGGCAAAAAATTTAAGTTGTGGGCAGTGACTGGGAGGACAGGTGGCTGGTTAGTTGGTTACATTTCCAGCTGAATAGCTTGCGCATCAGCCAGTATGTACACACCTGCAATCAAAGGCCCGGTTGCCGAGTTAGTTTCATGGAGCGAGGAGGCCATTTTTGACTGCCTCACGAAGCAGCCAGCCACCCTACATCTCCCTAGGACAAAGAAGAAGGGGAGGTTGTGTGACTGGAGGGAGGGGGGATTGGAGGTAGGGGAATAAAGATCTTAAAGAAGGGTGAAAGGGGAGGGTTCGAAAAATATCATTAAACTAGCAGTTCTTACTCTTTACCAGTTTAACTCTCTTGACAAGTGTGCACCCGCTAGCGCCCGACCCGAAATCACACAGCCAAAAGGCTGAGCGCCTGCCAGCGCCCGGTAAAACACGTGGCAACAATGGGCGCCGCCCATGTTTCTCGTAGAAAAGGAAGTCTCGCAAGAACGTGACTTCCTTCTTCCTGTAGCCATTTACTTCCATTTGCAAAAAAAACGAGTCAATGCGTGCCGTGGTTCTCGAGTACAAAAATTTTTAGGTTGAAATGCTGTTTTTTCACCATGGCTAACCTTGATTTCTGCCGTTCTATAATGTGATTTAGTGATGTAGATGTGTTTTTTTTGTAGGATTTACGGCATAAGACTTAGTGAAAGTGCTGGGTAATGAAGCTTAGAGTGACATGGATTTCGACTGGGATGAGGTTCCAGGTATGATGAACGATTCGGAAGAAAGTTCTGAAGAAGATTTTTTTTTTTTTTTTTCCCGAGTAAATGGCTCATGTGACATTCTTCAAACTATATATATAGCACATATATATATTCGGAGGAATTTTTAAAAATTATTTTCATTTCATTATTTCCTTTCCTCTCTTTTAAATTATTTTTCAATTGGGTAACCATGTTCAAATTACGGAGTTACTTACCTTGCGATGGTTTTCGGCGTAACTAAGCTCAGATAGTGCATACTGAAGAGGGTTAACATACCACCACGCACCAGCAGGGAAGGCTCACATATAAGAACTTAACAGACGTCTTCCCTTCTTTCATCTGATCCAACAGAGAATGCTGTGTTTTAAAAAAAAAAATACCACCTGTGTAATCATGCACAATATGTCTACTTGTCTTAATTTTTGATGTTGTCACTGTTTATGGCTTTCTGCATTTCATCACAACAAATGTTTTCTCCCGCAGAAACTGCACAAGGGAAAAAAAGTCGGTGCAAAATTGCTGAACATCAGGAATATGGCATGCTTGACCTAGCAGAAAGTTCAAAATGACTTCACCAGGAATCTCTTATGATATATTCTTTCTCCACCTAAAACAGAGGAAAGGGACGTACTCCATTCTCGTTCTAAAAAATTTAAGCTATAGAATTATACTTGAGCTTGTGATGGGGGGGGGGGGGGGGGGGATCCAGATATGGAGATAGGAGGAGGTCAGGAGCAAGATAGATAAAGCAGGCTAACCAAAAAAAGACAGCTACAATTGTCAGAAATATAACAGAGAGAGAGAGAGAGAGAGAGAAGAGAGAGAGAGAGAGAGAGAGAGAGAGAAAGTACATTCGCTGTCTTTGTGTGCTGGTATGGCTTGTCTGTGATTAAAAACAGACCAACTTAAAGAAAATGCTACAAAATCTTTATCAAGTCCTCCCAAACACAATCCCTACCTGAGGCCAAGTCTGTTGAGAGCTCGGAGATTCCCGATACTTTCTGGGATGTCCAGCAACTCATTGTGCTGAAGATCCAAGGAATTCAAGTTGACACAGTTACCAATATCTGAAACAGAACAGCGTAATTTTTGGTCCAACTCTCCTTTTTCCACTCCAGGAAACAGTGTTCCCATCCCCCCCCCTCCCCACCGACTTTCAGGACTGTGTAAACACACTGTATTTCAAACTGTGTCTGGGAATGGCACATGGGCAAGCTTTTCTAAGGGCAATTAATGCTCTGATACAGAAACATCACTGCTGCTACGATGTTCAGGAATCTCTTACAGTACCCTTAAAATTCACCACTGCTTGGTTGAAATGATGATAATTCAAAAAACAGTTTCCCCCCTGGTATTTGTTGCAACAGAGTCATTATTTTCAGTTTCTGCACAATTCTTCATACATCTTTCACAACCCTAAGTAATATTCACACACAACTAGGTTGTAAACATCAACTAATTGCTTGAAGATCCTGCAGTCTAGCCACTCACCTTCTGGCAAATGTTCCAAGTGATTGTGGGAAATGTCAAAGGTCAGGAGGTTCACTAGTTGCCCAATGCCTCGAGGTAACTCACGGATCTTATTTTCTCGTAAGCTGAACTTTGTCAAATTCTGCAACAAAACACATTTGAATTTTAATTCTCTTACTTCCACCATTATCAGCTAATTTTTACTGATGTATAACTATGTAAAACCAAGAAATGTTCAAAATTTCAGCTTAATTTCCATTTAATCTGAACAAACAAAAGCACTTCCAATACAATTATATATGGATTTACAGAAATTTAAAAGTGCATGCTCAGAAATAGAAAATTTTAAATATAAATGAAAATGAATTGTGTGTCCGAGTTCCCCCTGTGTTGTTGATGTTGTTGACTGTGGTGGTAATGGCTGTGGCAGTGATGGGTACTAATTGATGGGTAGTATGCATGCAATACTAATGTTCACAAATGACCAACTGGTCTCGGCATGGATAAAAAGCACCAAAAGAGGCAGGAAGGAATGAAAGATGCAAAGTTTGAGAGCAAAAACAAAATCTGGTCAAAAGTAGGTCATAGAATATATTTTATTTGTTGATATTCTTCACCATGATGGTGGTGGTGTGTGGTGGGTTACGATGGTATGTATCAAAAGTTGCTTTGTTACCTTCAGTTAAGAAAAAAAAAATTGCTTGAAATTAATCTAAGCATGGATTTACATGAAATTTCTATGCACATCCAGTGTTAAATAAATGAAAATATGAGATCAAAATGTGTTGTGAGAATGATTTTGGTACCACCACATCCCTCCAATGACAGTTACGCTAGCTTGTTTTATGTACGTAAAGTTTCTGATAAAGCCGGGACATTTTTTTCAAAAATAGGTAAATATTCCATTTTGATGTTGATCTGTCAAGTCAATCTTTTACTGTTCTTTTCTTCTTTTTCCTTTTTTCCTAATAACTCCTACCCTTCTCAATCACAAACATCACCACTACTCCCTTTCAATAAAAAGTTTTGAATTCATTCACAGATGCAACACAAAAAAAATTGCTTTTCAAGGGTTTTAAAGATTTCCTTAAAGATGATGGATTTCTTCAAATTTCGATGGGATTTTAAGCATTTCAAACAGGTTTTAAAACAGAGAAGGTTCAAGGTGATGACAATAATTCCTGATTTTTCTTTATATACTTTGCCACACTTTTAACACAAGACTGTGTCCATACTTACTACAAGATTCCTAACATCGTCCTCCACTATTCGTATCCGATTGAAGCGCAAGAACAGTGTTGTCAAAGACCTAAGCTGATACACAACTTTGGGAATCTGAAACAAAACACACATCCACATAACACAGATAGGGGAAACAAAATGAAAAAAAAAAAATGAACATAAATAACACAAATAAATCAACAGAGAAGCAAACAATTAATTAAAATGAAAAATACTGGGGAAAAAAAAGAATAAACTGGCAACTTCTTTACAAACATTATACAAATTTCTGAAACAATTACCATGCATAAACCAAAGTAGATGAAAAAAAAAAAGAATTTTTTTTTGCCCATCTTATTTTCTAGGCTGCTCCAGAGGCCCCAAAGCTACTCATTGCAGCTTCTGTCCAAGATCACTCTCTGGCTTGTCCCATAGCATCCCTGGCACTGGTGATCCAGAGGGAGAAGAATTAATATCAAGGAGATACTGCATTGCCGCCAAATCATTAAGGTGGTTTTCAGAGGTGCCTGCTCTTAACCAGCATATGCAAGACACCACCTCCAACTGATGACAGTATCTGTCCGCTCACTGAGCCATTATCACTGAGTGCCTCCCCTCAAAAGGGGACCACCACATCGTATCAATGCCAGTCCCCATAAACTCGCCAGTACCAGCAACTTCTTTCACATGAACTCACCATGGGCATGAATGCAGCAAGTAAATTGACAGTAAGGTCACCATCATAAGAGCGTGGTGTGAAGGGCCAGAGAATCTGAGACTTTTTTCCAATTCTGATCAATGAGGATGAGGATGATGAAGATAATGTTATGAAGGTCCATTCTGAACTGAGGCTGCATGACAAGGCTGTATTCTACACTTACTTTTACTATAAATTCCACCGTCAACCAGGCCCAAGAGATACAGACACCTGCAGAGCTGGTCAGGCACTCAGAGCAACATACTTAGCCATGAATCCATTGAGTGGATGAAATTTTACAGTATGGTTTCAGTCTTCCTAACTGAGCCCACAGCAAACTCAGCTCAGGGTAAGAGCTGGTCATGGGCCAAAAAATCTCACAAATATGAATATCCCTGATGTGAACAGAACCCATGACCTCCCAACAAGGCATCCACAACACTAACCGCTGCACCACAGCAGCTGGTCCAAAGGCAGATCTTTACGCACATTTTAATTTGCTCTAATTTAGGTCTTAAAATACAGGCATTAAATCTATCGATGAAATACAGACAAAGATCGAAATGTTTTTGTTTCCCTTCTGCTTTCATAAATAGCCTATCAACAGTTAAACGGCATAAATGCAACCGCCTTCTAGTGCCCTAAAACAGTCAGGCGGCGGCATTATCCCTTCTTATAAAGACTCAGCACTAGTGAAAGCCAAGTTTCCATTTTTCTCTGCTACCTTCTTGGCCTTCTTGGTGCCATTAGTCATAAGCCTCTTATTAGGCATCCCTATATGCAGCACACACCGTTTTTCCTGTCTGAATCGATATTAGCAGTCAGGTCATCAAAAGGTAACACACAAAAAAAGATGTGATACAGTGCTGGTAAAGTTCTTCAGAGCTGTTCAGTGATGCCAGTTCTGATCTGACATGTATGCAAGACACCACCAGCAAAAGCTCCTGCCCAGTCATGAAAATCCCCTAGAATGACACTCCCTCTGAATGGCAGTACCACCACATCCCTCCAATGACAATCCTGATGAACTTACAGACACTGTTCATCAAACTCCCAAATGATGAAGCTGAATGGAAATGGAACATGAAATCACCAATAAAGCAGGTCAGCAAGTGACAATCCTGATTTCATCTCATGTTGACTGCAGGACTTCAGACTGTGCAAAAGTCAAACCACACAGACAGTTCAGCAACGTTTCACTTAACCCTAGCAGCTTTACCTTAGTCTCCATTTTCAATCATAGCAAATGTAAAAGTATCAGTGGGACTCTCTTAACTGATATTAACCACAAGATTTGTGAAAATAAATACCAGTACCTCTTGCAGCTTATTATGCCTAAGGTCAAGGACATGCAGTTTGGTGAGGGCAGCAAGGGAGTCGGGCAGGACGAAATGGAGTTTCGCTCAGAGCCAATGTCTGCAGGGACACCAGACAGCCCATCTCTGAGGCAGGGTGCACAGGCGGTTGCCATACAGGTACAGCTCCACCAACTGGCTCAGCTGTGAACACACACACATAATGAGATGACATTAGGGAGCTGAGGAATAATATATTCTGGTAACCAATGGATACTTCATTTAAATAAAAGAAAAAATAACGTTTGGCCGTTTGCAACTGATTCATTTTAGAATACTTATTACCCGTCTTGCATTTGTTCCAACCTGCCAGCTTGGAATCATCTCCACACATTCACTTTAACGTTGCCAGTCACAAGGTGCATGAAGGAGTGGATGGATTTTTCCATTATGCGGTAGCAAGTCTTTGTGCACAGTGACCAATGAAACTTGCTCACAAAAGTGTGGATAAGCCAATGGAATGCTGATGTTAATCTGGACACAACACACTTTATTCACGAGAGAAGTCAGAAACATGACACACATTCCCCCAGATTTTCTGAGGAAGAATAAAGGAATGGAGTAGGTGTTGTACTGAGACAGAAATGGAAGGGGTTTTGATAGAACTGCTAGAATCCCACAGTGAAAATGTAATCAAGTTATGTTTAAGCTGGTGTAGTGATAAGATGACATGACTAAAAAGATGTCAGCGGAGAAAACACCAGAAAGATGTCAATGTCATGCAGATGACAATGAGCCTACTTGCAGAGGCATTATTATTTCTGATTAACAAGCTCTACTTACACTTCCAAACAACACCAGACCATTGCACTTTAATGTCCTTTCAATGAAGTCTACAGAAAATGGGTGCACAGTAATAATTCAGTTAACATTCTAACAATTATCTTTCAGCTCATGTCAAGTGTGATGTGTTTAAGTGACTTCTGACTGTCCAAACAACAAAACATGTCTGTGGACACTTTAGCAGCTCAGACCACAAAAGGTCGGAGTTGGTATCAATGTCATAAATTTATTCTGGAGTTCAAAAAGCCTTTGACTGATCACAATGGCCAGGTATAAACATAACACATAACAGACACATCCATAGCAATTTACATTAACAGACCTGTTCACCCTAAAATCACTGCTTGTGGACTTTCAATAAAAATGAGTGTATATGTATTACAAGCAAATCCTCCAAATCATTGTTTAAAATATGGGAGAAGGGGGAGAGAGGGGTTGTCTTCACTTATATTAACACTGCAGGTGGCAGAGGAGTACCTGATCTTGTCACTGTATCACAACTTACATATTCAAAAAAAAAAAGTTCTTCCAACACAAATCATTTTCAAACCCGATTCATTAGCATACTCTGGCAGATTCATGCTATCTTGTGACTTTCATAGATATTTCTGAGCCCCTAGTCGCTGCTTTTGTTCCTATGTATTGGCGTGCTCCCAAAGAAGCTGGCACAGCCAAATATGGTTTCACTTTAGAGAGTTAGCGAGAGTTGTCATTCTTTGATCAAAGCATCCAAACTGAAACACTAAGACACTGCCATGGTAGCTCCCTGCAACTGCAATTGCCACTCGAGGACTTGGTCTCTGATTTTATTTTTTTCCTTTTTTATTTGGTCTCTATTTCTTTTTCCACATATTTTCACCAAACATCTGCAAAAAAATTACAACAAAATCATACAGGTAAACAGGTCTGTATCAACTTCTTTAAATTTTTATGCAAAATTTGGTGCATTTTGGACATACATGTGTTTTTTTTTTTTTTTTTTTTTTTAATGATATCCCAGTTTCTGAAGTCCTAGAAAAAAAAAAAAAAAAAAAAACTGATGGTTAATATAGCCCTTGCTATTCAAACTTTTTTTTTTCTTTTCAATGACAAAATTCAAAAACAGTAAACTACGAAAAACATGCCTTTTCAGGGCAATTTAACGGTGAAAGATGGAAGTCAAGGCCTGTGTCAACACCATATGCAGCAAAATCATATCACTAAAGAGGCTGATCCTCTCTTTGGCAAAGCAAAATATGTATCTGCTTTTCGACTTCAAACATCTCATGTATTTTCATCTAAAGTGCTTCTTGAATTGCACTTGCTACGCATAACTGAAACATTAAAAATAAGGTTTCTTGGAAATAATCACAATTTTCCCAAGACAAAACACAATCCATTTTCTGGGAAAAATGACGATTTTTAGTGATAGTTTTTCGTCCTCGAAAGGCCCAATAAATAAGATGTAAGTTTTTCAACAGTTACCAAAAACTATATCCTTTAACCTGAAAGTCGGGGGGGAAAAAAAGTTGTGAGGGGGGTGTGAGGAGGGGGCGAGAAGAAGAGAGAGAGAGAGAGGGACAGACAGACAGATGGGAGGGACAGGATGAAAGAGTGACAGATACAGAAAGAAAGGGGTGGAAGAGGACATACACAATTATAGTGATGACAGGCAAAACAGACAAATTACAAATATTTCAACCCCAACGTAGAGATGGACAAAAAGACACTAACTTAGACAGAAAATTGAACAGCAAGTGGAACAGCAAGACGGAGAGAACAAAAACATAAATAAGACAAAAACATCTGGTCCAGTGTCTAGATACAGAATAAGTGAATGAAAATGGTAATCCCTCCTAGAGAGGGAGTCTGTTGCAAGTTTACTGCACGGGTGCAAAATTAGGCAAAAACCGCTTTCTTCAACCAAACAGAACAGGAAGGCGAGAGACAGACAGAGACAGAGAGAGGGTTGGGGAAAAGAAGGGGAGATACAGACAGACACACAAATCACAGAGTAAATAGAGAGAAGACAAATGTTGCAATCCAAGAAGAGTGAGACAGACATATAGGCAAGAAAAAGGAGGAGAGCAAACGGAACCACAAAAATTGTTAAAAGAAAAAAAAAAAATCAAAGTGATTATCAAGTCACACTTGTATTATACATATATATATATATATATATATATATATATATATATATACACACATACACACACATATTGAATTAAAAACAAAGCTTACTCTTAATCTTAGATTGAAGAAACAGGGGGAGATAAGCATACATACCTGCAGTGGTAGATGATTCTGCCTAACTAACAGTATGTGCTTGAGTGGGTGAATGGGGAATATCAAATACTTCCCAAAATGAACCTTCAGCAAGCTTATAATCTCCAAGTGGAGACAGTCTCCAATAGGGAGGAAACTCACTAACATATATCTCCTGGTCAATACCAATACCATATATATATATATATATATATCATACAGCTTTCAAAATTATTAACACTGGCATACTAATGACCCCAGAAATAGACTTCCATGTATGCTACTCTGCATCTGTTGATTTAAATACAAAATAAAAGTTATCATAAACTTTGCCAATAAAATTATAAATGACGAGAATGTTTTAAAAAAGACACAAGGTCAAACAGCATGACAGAATATCCCACAGACCACTGCAATTCCACTATAAGAAATCTTGAAACAGTTCAGTTCAAATTCTTGGTGGTAACATACACAACCATGTAGGTGTACACGAACGTGCGTGCACACACACACACACACACACACACACACACAAGTCTGAGTAGTCTCTATATTTAAGAAATAGTGAGAGAGACAGCGAGCAAGCGAGACACAAAGAGCGAGAGAGAGAGAGAGAGAAGAGAGAGAGAGTGAGAGAAGAGTGCTTGCACATGTGTTAGTGTACCTGTGAGAGAAAAAGAGAGAAATGAGATACTGCGTCTCGAAGTGACTGTACTCTTGCACTATTGCTTCACATCAATTTGTGCTGTGTCATCTTGACTTTACTTGCATGATGACCACCGATATCCTTGATTCACTACAGAAGCAGCAGTACAGTGAACTTTTCTTCTGACAATTTACATAACCAGACCATAACAAACTGATCTCCTTACCTCTTTGACAGTGTTGGGAAGGGTAGAAATCTGAAAAGGAGAACAAAACAAGTTCTTTTACTTCTTAATTCACTTTTGGCTATTAAGAAATACCCGTCTATTAAATCACTCATAATTCATTCAATCTATGTTGCTTACAGTGCTGCTGACCACCAAGGACCGTATCAGAGCTGTCATCTTATCAGTCAACTTTCTACATGGGGGGGGGGAGGAATCGCACAGAACTTACAGAAAGACTTTTTTTTTTTAATCATGCTAAATTGTTTTAAATCTTTCATCTGTAAAATCTTAGGACAGATGAAAAATGTTCAACTCTTTCAGAAACTCAAAAATCATATATCGACTGGGACATCTCTGAACAGGGTTTTCATGGAGTCTGCTGTAATGTGTTTATGTCTGACATCATGTACACCCCAACACTCTATAAAAACATGTTTTATGGTGAGTGGTTATATCACATGGAACGCACCACAGAGCTTCTTTGTCTTTTAAAAAGATACAAATGGGTGTAATAGCAGTGGCCTGTGTGTAATCAGCAGGAACCTATTTCTTCTCTGCAGCCACCAGTGGCACACAGTACAACCTTTAAGGTTTGGATTGGTTTAACAGAATCTGTGTGTCCATCTGTGTCTTCCAGTCTTCTTGCCAGATGTCTTTGACATATAAGTCTGTTATCCATCTGTGTCTTCCAGTCTTCTTGCCAGATGTCTTTGACATGCAAGTCTGTTATCCATCTGTGTCTTCCAGTCTTCTTGCCAGATGTCTTTGACATACAAGTCTGTTGTCCATCTGTGTCTTCCAGTCTTCTTGCCAGATGTCTTTGACATGCAAGTCTGTTATCCATCTGTGTCTTCCAGTCTTCTTGCCAGATGTCTTTGACATGCAAGTCTGTTATCCATCTGTGTCTTCCAGTCTTCTTGCCAGATGTCTTTGACATGCAAGTCTGTTATCCTGTGTGTCTTCCAGTCTTCTTGCCAGATGTCTTTGACATATAAGTCTGTTGTCCATCATCTGTGTCTTCCAGTCTTCTTGCCAGATGTCTTTGACATTTATTTAAGTCTGTTATCCATCTGTGTCTTCCAGTCTTCTCGCCAGATGTCTTTGACATACAAGTCTGTTATCCATCTGTGTCTTCCAGTCTTCTCGCCAGATGTCTTTGACATACAAGTCTGTTATCCATCTGTGTCTTCCAGTCTTCTCGCCAGATGTCTTTGACATACAAGTCTGTTATCCATCTGTGTCTTCCAGTCTTCTCGCCAGATGTCTTTGACATACAAATCTGTTATCCATCTGTGTCTTCCAGTCTTCTCGCCAGATGTCTTTGACATACAAGTCTGTTATCCATCTGTGTCTTCCAGTCCTCTTGCCATGCCTTTTAAGTCTGAGCTTTGAGACTTCAATTTAGCCTCAGGAATAGAGAATCTGCACTCTTTATTTGTACAATTTTTTGCAAGCTGAGCAATCACCTCGCTGCCTCAAATACTGACATGACCGGGAACCCGAGCAAAATTTATGTTGTAACCTCTCTTATCAGACGTCAGATAATTTTCCTGTCAACATATTCACTTTATCACAATACAACCGTAATTTCTCAACAATATTTGATAAGAGATATTAAACAAATAAAAAACAAAGAAAGAAAAAGGAAATAAAAATGTAAATGTCCTTTACCTGGGATTTGCTCAGATCCAATCTCTTTGCTCCTTCTTCCTTGCATTTCTTCAATTCTTTTGTCACATCCTGCAAAACAAAACTTGGTAAGTACAAAAAGATATGCCACTAGTGAATCAGTTTCAGTTTCAGGTTTATTACAGCCAGCTGACCACACATGAGCTCTGTCAGGGCTGTCACCACATACAGAGAGAAAACATGTCCTGTCAAGAAAATGAAACAAAGATGATTATGTGTACTGTTTACATCGATTCACAATATATTACCTAACAATTGACCTTTTCAAGAATGTTACGACCAAGTCATGCTGCAGATATCCACCTACAAATCCACCCTCACCACCCAAAGTTTAACCCACCAACTGTCCATATACTGACAGACAACATATCACCTACATCATCAGTGCTGGTTTTTGTCCTCTGCGCCTATATGTATTTCATATGTACCACCTTCGTCAACAAATTCCTTGAATAAACAAAACGCTTGGGTGTTCCAGAATGCTTCAACTAGCTGATCCATTTACATCAATTCTGCCTGAACAATGGGATCCAACTGCAGCCAAATGAAATCCTGTCGATGACCGAGTACCCCAACTCCTTATCAGTCACTGCCAAAAGTTGGATATGCAGAGCTGCCAATGGATAAAAACCACAAAGTGTAGCATTTTGACACTGTCAGTGTAACACTGCAGTTTCAGCCTACCAATCAAATGTGACTGAAGCTGTGGTATGGTTTTTATTTATGACAAGTCTGATTTGGTAGCACTTTCGGATCCAAAACACTTCGTACACAACCTAACAGCGGGCTAAGAACACAGAAAACTGATTAAGTTCAACTTTTAAAGAAAGAAAAAAAAAAAGAAAAAGAAGACAACAAAAACAACTGATAAAATGGCAAAAATCGCTATTGTCCTGAGTGATTTTTCTTCTTCTGCTTTTACTTCCTCTCCTTATGGAACCTGGCCATTTTTTTTAAGATAATAAGTTTACAGTCTAAAAATGTATATTTTCTCTGTTCCATATAGGCTGCCGCTAAGTTTGTGCAGTATGAAGGGGTGCAGGAGAGGTAAAGGTTGGGGACTGGGGGGGGGGGGGGGGGGGGGGGGGGGGGGGGGGGGGGGGGGGTGTGTTGTGTCCAGTTTTGTTTTTTGTTCAACATTTCACCACAAAGTGTAGTAGTGAGCATTGCCAATTAATCAAATCCTAGACTGCTACACCTAAAGCTGAACTGCTTTGCAGCTCTGTAGTCTTCTGAGTCAGAGGCTGGCTTTTGTAATGCACGTGCGTTCAAACTGGGCGTTTCTGCTTTCACCATAAAGCCACCTCTCTTGACAGTTGACAGGCATGTTCTGTAGACATTTATTTCCAAATGTAGCATTGGTAGAAGGCTTCATCTGTGATCACCTGTGAGGCACAGGAAGATGAGAAGCAAAGTAGGTGCATGGCACAAGCATTTCATTCATTCAGCAGTCACATGGAAGGCAGAATAATGGATGTGCATTGGTTTTTCTCTCCTCAGTTCAGTCTACACAACATGTGGATTTTTTCTTTTTTTTGAGGAGTAGGAAGGATCTCTGAGCTTTTCTCACAGCAGAAGGGTCACACAGAAATTCAGCTTCAGCTCCAGCAGACAGGAATTCAAAAGGGCAAATAATTCTCCAGAAGTCAAGCGTTTAAAAACAAAAAAGGCAGTTGAAAGAGAAACTGTACTGCAAAAAAAATATATTTTTACAAAACTCTACTTGGGCAGATATTCCAAAACAGACACTCTGTGTCTTCTCAGGACAGTGCGAACAATCTCACAACCTAGCAGACAGATTACACAGAAAAAAAGCGGCATAACACAAACTGTAACAAGAAAGAGAAAACAAATGACTATCCACCGAGGCTGAAAAACAAAGACACTGAAGAAAGACAAGCATGAGTACCAGAGGATTTAACCTATGCCAGAAAACTGGTGAAAATTACATTTTCTTGGCCTAAAGACCCATTCTCAAAAATTTCCAGGTCTGAAAGGTGAGATGGAAGAGGCTATCTTCATCCTCAAATTTTCATTAAAGCTGGAGGAGGTGATCGAATGGGTGTGGGTTGGTGGAATTTGGCCATACAACTACACGAGTGCTTTCTTTATTCCAAGTTTTGCTTTCAAGTCCTTTATCTATACACAAGGCAAGACACTTCCACTTCATGCTCAGCTCCACTGAAGAAACTTAAAATAAAACTCACTAAATTTCTTGATACAGTCAATACTTAACCTACAAACATCCAAATCAGAAAGTTAAAGCAGAAATCACAAATGAAAAATATGCCCCTAATGATGATGAAACCGTGTTTTTCAGCATTTGGAATAGGGATCCTGTTTTTGCAGCAAAAAAGGGAACAAGTGCTGTATTACTGGGGGAAAAATGGGCCCTTGATAGAATAATTCTAAATCAGTTTGCCAACTATCAGGAACTTGATTGAAAAAAAGAAGACAACGATGATGAAGAAGAATTAATACCTCTACTACTCCTGACACCACACCTCTCAGCAAAACAAGGGACAAAACTATCGCATACAGCAGATTTCTGAAAAGCTCACATCATAACAGAAAGTTTACAAGTGGACAAAAAATTTGGACAGAATTTCTCCAAGGCCAGAACTGAGCAGCACAAATTTAGCTGAGCCAAAGAGGCAATTTTCAGATTTTTCATAGGCCATATTTCCAGCCTGCACCTGAAAAACAGCACCCCTAGATGAATACTAAAATAAAAAAAAAGGATGACAAAGATAAAAATCATTTACTGATGATGGGGTACAAACAATTCATTCAGAAAAAAAATAACCTTAAAAACACCCTTCTGAAGCTAAAATCACTAGACTCAAATTCATACCTGTGCACACATAGCCATGCATTCAGGCAAGTTGATGAACAAACCATGTCCACTGCCTCTAAAATCGAAAGAAACCCTGATTTATGTTGTTAGATAAAGTCTACACACACACACACACACACACACACACACACACACACACACATACACAGAGGCACGCATAAACGCACACACATACATTTTGAACGGTGGTTTCATAATACCAGCGTTTAATTTAGTAACAGCTTGAACTACAAGTCAATAAACTTGTCTCAATCCAATACAGAGCCAAACAAATCAAAATATGTTAACTAGCTCCAGATTGTGGGCAAGTAACCCAAGAACTTGCTGATTTCTTTCAGCAGATAAACTCTGAACATGCTTCTATCCCATGGTCTTGAGTAACCATACTACATGTAATAATCTCATGATTACAGGCCTAAACAGATGTGCTGCCACACTGAATAGTGACCCTGCTGACCCTAGCACACATTTTGTCAATCCACACTTGTAAGGATATCATACTGCCAGACAGATGAAATTCAGCTTCAGCAAAATTTTTCCCTGTGTGTGTGGGTGTGTGTGTGTGTGTGTGTGTGTGTGTGTTGTGAAAGAGAGAGAGAGAGACAGAGACAGAGAGACAGAGACAGAGACAGAGACTAGAGAGAGTGTGTGTATGTATGTGTGTCCGTGTGACAGGCAGACAGAAAGAGAAAGAGAGAGTATGTGTGTTTGAAAGAGAGAGTGTCCCTTAATGTGCGTTACAGTACAGCAAGTATTTTTTCAAAGAACTGTTTGACACTTATCTACACTGAAATGGTATTTGAGGTACTCTGCATGCGTGCGTGCATGTGTGTGTGGTGTGTGTGCGCGTGTGTGTGTGTGACTATGAGACATGAGCGTGCGCAAGTGAGGGTGTGTATGCTCACATGTTTGTGCGTCCATCCTTGCCTGTCCATGTATTTTGTGTTCAGTTGCTTTGTTTCCTTATTCAAGGAGACTGGATAGGAGAACAAGGAGTGTGTGAGTAGCATTGATGGTTACAGTGGGAGCCAGCTAGCCCAACTGGTCTTTTGTTGAGAGAGAGAGAGAGAGAGAGAGAGAGAGAGAGAGAGAGGGGGGAGACAAGGGCAGGGAAAAAGTGTGTGTGTATGTACCTGTGTCCATATGTGTGGTTATGGAAGTATGTCCAACTGTTTTGTAGTTATACCCGAACTATAGATATCCACATGGTATACACTATCAGGTGAAAGCATTTAGAGAAAGTGTGTGTGTGTGTGTGTTGGGATGGCTGGGAAAAAGTCCGACAGACACAGACAGACAGGGAGAAGGTGAGGGAGAGAGACAGAGAGGGAGAGAGACAGGCAGACAGACAAACAGAAACACTCAAGAGGGATAGACAGACACAGAGAGAGAGAGAGAAAGAGAGAGACAGTACACAAAGAGACTAGTTGTGTGTAAACACACAGGCAAGAGGGGGAAAGCAGAGAGGTTATCAAACTCAACATATTGCGACCTACAATTACTGGCAATCTGTCCCACTCCAGCTTCTGCACATGTCAACAAAGCTAGCGAGAGCTGTGTCACCCCTCAACCTGACACAGGTCAAGGACAGACAGCTACAACTACAGCCAATGCTGTCACTATCTCAGTCTCACCAGCTTGCCCCCCCCCCCCCCCCCCCCACCCCCCCCCCCCCCCCCCCCCCCCCCCGTGCCCAAGTACACAGCACACACACATGCATACAGAAGTACAGAACACAAACACACAGAAACAAAAGCCAGCATATGTACATGTGCACATATGCGTAAGTGTATGCATACAGGCACACGCATCAGTTTACACACACACACACACACACACACAGAGCTCTTGTTTTGATGATGTAATGTTCATATCACATGCTAAGAGTATGATTTTTTTCCCCTCTGAAAAAACAAGTAACGCAGTTTCTAACCACCTACTCTTACGATGACATAACAATACAAAGCAGTGAAACTCCACACATTTGGAAACGATTTTGTTTGTTTTGATTGTTTTTATTCATGGTCTTTTCCCTTTATTCGTGTTTGCATGTGTATGTACTTGGGTGACAGAGAGAAACAGAGTGATACTGACAGAGATGTGAAAAGTGAGAAAGGCAAAGGGGGAAATAAAGGAGAACAGAATGACACAGAAGCAGATTCTGGGAACTGAAATAATGTGCAAAAAGACTGGGTGACACACCAGCTGGTCTGCAATACAAAACACCTTATCACTGATGCTAACCATCTCCAGCTGCTTTAACACACCAATGCAAGTCTTTTTTTTTTCAGCATTAAAAAAATAATAATAATATGCATAACACTGATCTGGCATATGATGTTTAATAATGGCATGTGCTTTATAATGGCAGAAAAAAAAAAAATACAGGAGAGAAGGAGGAGGGAAAGAAAAAGCAGCAGATAGAGAGAGGAAGGGAGAGAGTGAGGGTGAGAAAGGAAGCAAGAGCACCACACATACACACACGAACTCATTCAAACAACCATTTTAATAAGCACATATGTGTTTCAAACACAACCATATACACACCCTTATTCAAAATGTTACAGTCGTGTATAACACACATGCGCACACACACACACACACACACACACACACAAACAAACGTGTGTGCTCCCTTCCTCCTTGCCTCCCACCACACACCAACACTGACACAACATAACCACCTGCCCACCGCCTCCCTAAACTCACACTCTGCCCATGGACCCTCATACCAGCAACTCGCAGTCACACATATTGCCTATCCACCTAAACACCCATCCCCATCATCCTGCTCTCCTACCCCATCCTACACAACCACCCCATCACCCTGATGTCCTCTCCACCCAACCATGAACAGAAGTATGAACAGAAGTATGGCTAGGCATAAGCGCTGCTCACACACTGGCACACACACACACACACACACACACACACACACACACACACACACACACACACACACTCACCAAATCTGCCTTCACAGTGGGCGCGTCCACTGACAGTGGGCTTGGGCTTATTCTGGCCAGGGACAGTGACAGACACCTGGCGTTTTGTATTTGGATCCCATCACCACCGAGCCCACGCTGCTCTTCTTGTCTTGAGACTGTCAACACAGCAACAATACATCATCATCACCGCCATCATCATCATCACAGCCGTCAGCAGCAGCAGCTGCAGCAGCAAAAACAGCACTGTAAAGCATTTTTTGATGCAATCCGAGACATGATCTGCGAAGTACATTTGCAGCATTTTAAGCTTGACGATAATAAACTTATTTTGTGGTGCAAACATCACTTGTTTTACTTCAAAAGGTCTAGCAGTTAGAAGGCAGGGCAGAGTGGGATTGCTATGAAGCCAGCCAATCAACCAAAATGCAATGATAAAGGAACAGTACTTATTTCACTGTTTAGATCAACAACAGGTCAAGACCTGAAAAGTTTCAAGTCTTTCATCAAGACTGAAAAACAGTAAAGCAAACTGCAGGATACTCTTGTTTCATTGCCTTGCCTTTTTTTTTTTCGATTCTTTATTGTTTCAAAAAAAAAAAAAAAAAAACGCAAACAAAAAAAAAACAAACAATAACAACAAACATACCTGTCATGTTCTTTGCTATTATTTCTACAACGGCAGTCTATGCTAACAATATCAACGACCTATCTTCTTCTCTCACGTGTATGGTGGAACTAGTTTTGCCCTGTGTACATGAAATATTCATGATTGCACAACCACTACTTACTTAGCATATTCAGCAATTTTGCTCTTTTTTTTTCCCTCTTTCATCTCTAAATTAGGCCGCTGGAGTACTTTGATAGTCTACATATCTAATAAACTGATTCAATTCTAGCACATAAAATCAATTTAAGATCACAAAAAAAAGGTTTAATGTGTTGCTATGCAGTAAGACTGTTGCCCACTACCGGACGGCACATTCTGAGCAGAATGTAATGCTGCTGCCCATATTTGGACAATATGCAGGGGGATAAAAAAAGACTGCATGATCAACCAAGTCCGGGTTAAGTCATTAAAACTCAGTTCCTGCACTGCACAATGCAAAATACATATGTGCATCAGGATGTCATGAAGACAGCCATCATAGAAGACTCCAATGGCTACCTTAAATTATTCAGGAAGTTCTGCAGAGCTTCTTGATCTAAAACTGAAACTGTATCTGTTCTGAGTGGGCCATTAACACTCTGAATGTACTATAAGTGGACAAAAACCTACTTTCTGGGAAATTTCTTGTCCACATAGTGGCCCGATGTGCCAACAGTAACTGTAGTTTCGATTTCTTAAAGGCATCGATCCATACAATGATCCATACTGACAGCATCAATGCTTGGGAGACACATATGTTACAAAAATTACCCAAACACTTAAAGTGTTTCATGAATTAAAAGAAAAAACCCAACCATATAAATAGAGCTTCCCCCTTCTACTCCCTAACCTATGACCCCCTCCCACCATCCCATCCCCCAAAACCCCACAGTATTGAAACACTTGAAACATTAGTGTGGACAAGAATGGAATGACCTCATGTTATAATATCTGAACCCATTCTGCCAATTCATGACAGCACAAAAATATTCTCAAAAAAACCTGACGTTCAAAATGATAAAAGGGCAAGCCTGGTAGCCAAATACTATCAGAAAATCAGTCAGGCCTGTGGTTGTTCATCGATCAGAATTGCACAGTCACCATCCAACACCCCCATCCCCTTCCAAACGGAGTCAACTCGACTCCCACTCAGATCTTCAACCAGACCACAGACAAACAATGACTGCACAGATTCGTAATGGAATATGAAGCTTTGTCTGATACCTTCAAGGAATTCAGGCATGAAAGAGAAATCCACTCTGCATGCTTACTTTTTCCTGCTAGAAAAACAGTATGGAAACTTTTTAATTTAAGCTGGCTGCCCATCATCAGCAAAATGTGATCAGACTGAGGGAAAAAAAAATAACTAGGTACACAACTTGAAAAGTAAAAAATAGCCAATTTCCAGTCACTGAGTGGGGCGATGTCTGTTCATGCCATTTTTGGACAATTTATTGTCTTACTGCACCACAAACGGCCAACTGTTTTCTTGAGTACATGGCTACTGGGCATAAATCACACTTTGGTTACAAGGGTTTAGATCTGGTCTCAAGTTTTTACTGTGAGCTAGCCTGGTTGGTTACTTCAACCGAGTTACATTTCATCACGTCTTAAGTTTAGTTCATGTTGCATGCCCAGCTGACAACCTTGGCCTTTAACTGGGCTGTAGATCAAGCTAAACTCATGAACATGACTGCAGGAATTGAATAGGAAAAAAACTGGGTTAAAAGATCAATCCACATTCGACTGTCAGTTTACAACAACAGCAAACTAAAAATATTCAACCTGCATTACATATATTTATATAAGATGAAATGCTCTGATTTCTGTTTAAAACTTAAACCTGTACCATGCCTGTCTCGTGTCCTACAAATCCCACCACACTGTTAGCAGGTGGTTAATGCCGAGTGGCTGATCACATGATGTGCACCACAGAGCAACATCTTTTAAAAGGTATGAGGGAGGGAGAAATGTATAACCCTTGTGTAACTCGCAGTACACTGTCTCTTCCATTAAGTTTAATGAACAGATGCAGGACACTGTTTCAGCTTCAGGTGGATTTGTAGAAATTCATTGCCTAGTTGTTACAATCCTATTGCTATGGATTTTTCTGCGTAACTAGGATAAACTGGCACTTCCTATTTTGGATCTGTGTAAGAAATGGGGATTCAGACATTTTTGCAGTTGTGGTACTTCTGGCCAAGTAGTCACCTTTTCTTTAATTGCTTTAAATACTGACATGGCCAGAAAGCCAAGAAAGTACAATGATATAGCTGTCAATTTTTCAGAGGCAGAAGGTACCAGCTCATAGAATTTCAGAAGCCCAGGGTGACTAATCTTACAACCAGCAACTGCCTTCAGGGCAGAGAGGTAGAATGTAATGATAAGAAATCCTTCATCTAAGCTTCAGATACCATTTTCAGCCCCTAACCTGCCAACCCATCCTTAAAGCAGTATTGTTAGCAGCTACTGCCATTTCAGTAAATTTCTGAACAATCTCAGAAGTACCACGGTATCAAATTCACACACGTATGCATGCAGACTCTCAGACAAACGCAGACACAGAGAGTGACATACACACTGAATAACGTCAGCAGTGCTGTTGTATAAAATTAAAATGGCATGTACACTAATCACACGCACCTGCACAAACCACATACTAACACTCTCTCAGACACGCACACACGCGCACACACACACACAACTACACATATACATAGAGCACAGAAAGCACAGCGCGCGCGCACGCACACACACACACACACACACACACACACACACACACACACACACACACACACACACACAACTACACCCACACACACATAGCACAGCAAAGCACAGCAAAATCACTCAGGCAAACTTCGCACTGAGTGTGGAATTTCCTATTCACTGAAGCCATGATCTATGGGCACTTCATCAAATGCTCAGTTCCAAAACATCTGGTTTGACGTCTTTTTTTGAAGAGGGTTCCTCTTTCTAAATGCTCCTTTTTCATTTCCATGTGCTTCTTGTATATTTATCAAATTAAAGTTCAGTTTCTACAAGAATGACCGGAGGACAAAAATTAACACATCAATTCGACCCCATTGTACCTGCTTTGGGTCAGTGACACATATTCCAAAAATATCCCATGGGCTGGCTCAGTGTTCAGACACAGAGCAGGGGCTACTGATATTCAGAAATTCTATTTCAGCAAATTCAGTCAGAACAAACAGATAATCAGTAATAGTTCATAGCTCTGAGTGCCAAAATCACAGTAGGAAGTTCAGCAGTACAGACAGAACAATCAGAGGGGAACATTTATTGAAAACGGCTAATCAGAACAGCAGTACAGAAGGAAGAAGCAGCAATGCCTTCATCAGAGTTTCAATCTGTATGAGAATACTTTGTAAACTGACCGAAGTTTCTGACAATGTTCTGCATAGAGGGACTTGTATACCAGAGAACTCTTGGTGTCTTCACAGATGGTAGCAAATGAGCTCAGGGGGTATTAAGGCTCATGGAGCATTGTTCTGACATGTGAAGAGCTGTGAAACAACTCTAAGATCAAGGTCAGCCTTTAGCACGTGAGGAAGGATACAGATTCCTAAAGGATCAATACAACTGGCGCTTTCCTCAAAGTTTTCATGGTTTTAACTTTGAGGTTAAAGCCTCAATCATTAGCAGGGATTTCCCGTTCAAAGAATGCTTCAGACACTGAGACGAGTAGTTTTAACTTAATTTCAGTCTGGACAGAAAGGGTTCCCCACCTCCGCATATAGGTTTTACACAGAATGGTGCAGAGCGCCCCAAAACAATCAGCTCCCTGACGGTGAAATGGATCAAATGTTTTCAACTTACAATTAAACATATATAGCATATCTGTACACGGATCAACCAGATCACTAAAAATAAACATGAAACACGCACACAAATACTTCAGGAATTTCGGTATCAGAATCACTTTCTGAGTGAGGAGTGATGTGTTCAATGCCTCTTGAGGTAAAACTATCTCCGTTTATTTTGCCATTTCAAAATGATTCATAAACAGCTCAGCAAACTCTTATGCAGTCAGTAACCTTTCATAATGTATGGATGATAATGCTTTAAAAACAAAACAGTTTCATGAAAATCATAATTTCTAGCTGATTTGACCTGCCAGACAAAAAGAGAAAAGTCTTTAACTTGAGATTTAGTCATCCAAAAAAGTTCAGCCGAAACAGCAAACAATACAGAGTCAGAGTAATCCAAACCTGAAGAGTGCTTTGGTATATCTCACACCTGGGGTAAATTTACAACAACAACAAAAACAAAAAAAAAAGCACGCTGTTGTTGAATATATATATGAACATTCAATCAGAGAGTATTTAAAGCAAACTTAAAGTCTATCACAAGGTATCCAACATGAAGCTTGCACATCATTTCCAATTTCCATTTGAAAGACAAATGGGTAAATAAAGTGTGACCGGTATGTACTCGGCATTGTCCCTTCTCCTCTCCATGATTTCCAGAACACACACAGGAGTTCAGTCTGGAGGGATCTGAGAGAGCTGTCAGTTTGTGTTTCACTTATCTTGCCAAAGGCTTCCGAGTACCTTTGGATTCAGGTACGTGAGAGGGGGCTGGAGTAAAAAGCTTACTAAGGCCGCGAACATGGTTTACAGTCCTCACAGACCAGAAAATACAGGCTGGCCGCATTACTCAAAGCCAGCAAATTAAAACAAAGTTTACAAAAAATAAAAAAAAAAGAGAAACACAATTCACATGAACTTCTATCCCTTCACATTCTTTCATAGTCGTATCAATGTAAGTATGAATTTGTTTGCTCGCTTACAACATGAAAAAGCAGATTTACATGTTTTCACATTACTTTACATTTCAGGTTTGAGGTCTATGAACATGACAGACATTTCTGACATCTTCACTGGTGGCATTCTTGGCAAACAAGTCAGCAACTTTTTTGCCCCAAATGCCAACATGACCTGAAATCTAAGCAAGAACAATACTGTTACATCATTTTGAGAGAAGCTAACAATTGTGTGAAACAGGTTGAATTATCTTGTACAGTATAATGCCCTCAACACGAGCAGTGAGAGAATCAGAATTAAAAAATGTTTTCATGTTCAGACTGTGAAACCATTTTCAAAGCCAGAACCAGAGGCGTCAGTTCTGCTGAGCAGATGGAACTGTCAGGAAGAATCTGTTTAGAAAGTGTGGCTGGAGAAGAGACAGGAGAAGACTGAAGCAGTTTAGACCTTTTGTAAACATTTTGTGGAAGTTGGGACATTCTTCACAGTTCTGAACAAAAGTTTTGAGGATGACAAACAGGATCCCAAGAAACTTTCCAAACCCCTCAATAACCATGACCATGAAATGGATGCACCACAAATCTTTCAGACTGTCAACACTCTTCTATAGATACTCTACATCACTGAATATGACTGCTTAATGACGCTCAGCACAAAATTCTGCATACTAAGTGCAGTCCCATACATCATCAATCTTTTATATATTTAGCCATGCAGAAGTTCCTTTGTTTCAATGGCTTGACACAAAAATCAAAATGAAATTTCATTAGCTTTTGGAAGACCTTTAATGTGGATTCTTTTTTTTCAACTTGTTAATGAGGATGTGAAAAGTGCTCTGATGACAACCTGCCAATTACCTCCCTATAAACATGTGCTGCCTCTCTCTCCCTCTTCCCTCTGCTTATTCCTTTAAGACACTTTCACCCACAGTGCACATTTTTTGGTCTGCCCATTAAACTCTACATTTTCTCCCTCTGTGCGGCTGACATGACTGAAAAGAAAAGCTAGTGAAAGAGAGATATGGACAAAAAATGCACATGAAAAAGGCCAAAAAGAATCATAAATGTAAAAGAGAACCACCTCTAAAATGTTTAGTTGAAGCAGAACCTTGTACTTGAGAATGAGTCGAGTACTATAATCTTAGATGCAAAAATCAAGTACAAGTGTGGTTCTGACCAATGCCAACAAGATTAAGAGACCACTTCTGGTGAAAAAAGCATTCATCTCTCTCCTGCCCCTTGGCATTTTTTTTTCAAATTCATTACTTAATGATGGTCATGACAGTTGCTGCATTTAGAAAAAAAATGAGTACAAAATTACCTCACCTATCCCTCTCTACACCCCCTCCTCTCTCTCTCTCTCTCTCTCTCTCTCACACACACACACACACACACACACACACACACACACACACAAGCAATTTATTAACATACAAGTCCCCCAAACACAAAGCACCTTACTTTGTTTACAAGACTCACTCTGATGCAACTTTCCTTGTAGCCCTAAACCTTCACGCTGAGCTGGAGCACAATAAAATCACTGTTTACAAACAGAACACTTCCTGCATAACACTGCATTCCAAGTTAATCTTTCCACGTTAAGCTGCCCGACCTACCAACACATATCGTACATTTTGAACTTTGGACTAGGTCATATTGATAAATCTGCAACTGGCCTACATAAGCCACTACTCTTTCACATGACAAATACTACTACCTTACTCAAAACAATTTCTTTCTCAACTGATAGTAAGTAGACAGGCTGTACATCCACACTGAGAGCCAACAATACTCCCTCAAATAATACGTCTCTGTCTGTATTAATCAATCTATTTTCTTCAATATAAAAATCTGACCATGAAAAAAAATATGAAAGCAAGGATGAAAGACATAAGCATGTACACTAAAAACTTGGACCTCAACAGATTTTTAAAAACAGTTTGTGATGGATGGCTGTATCTGCGGTTCTGTCGATGTACACTGTGAAATCTGATCACTAGCTATGCCCATTTTCTGACCTTTACCCAAGACGTTATCAATCAAATGAGACTGACACAAAGTGTCATACACTGTTTAACTGCCTATGTTGTCAACTTCCATTGCATAAGTGTTCATATTTTCAGAAACATTTACTTGCTTTGTACAGGCAGTTACCTTCACTGTACAAAAAGACTATTTTTTTTTGTACCAGCCCATGGCGAAAGGTGGAGGGGGGGGGGGGGAATCACTGAAACCAATATTCTAAGAACTCGTTAATGAAAAGTTAAAAATCAATTCAAGTCATTAGTCTGGAGGCGTAATTCTATCTTCAGATTTCTTTTTCTGATGATTTACAGAAAATAGCTGGAAGTCCAGATGTGCTGCTCATAAACACCATGGAAATCTGTAAGGTTAGTTGCCAAAAATGTAAAGATGAAAGACGCTTTCACCTTTGAGAACCATATACATATCAAGACACACTAAAAAAAAATTCCCATGAGCCCTGACTCCTGTTTGTGTTTCTGAAGGACCATAAGAAAACGGCAATGAACACAGAATACTGCTTGTTCTAATCTTCTTCAGACTGACATTTCAGACAGTAGTCATAATTTTTGAATTTTTTTTTTGGTTGTTTTCAGACATAATCATTCAGACTCTTTCAGAGCTTGATTTTCCGATACAATCAGTACATAATCAAAACATGCCCCCATATTTTTTTCATCGCACATACCCCACACCCCTCCCAAATTATGCTCAGCATTTCAACTGCTGAAAGACTTTGCTCAGTATCAAACAAGAAGTATGTACCGGTGACCTTTTTTGTAGGGCTTTGAATTCCACGCAGGAATCTGTCCACGTGGTGACAGCCCTGATACGGCCCTTCGCAGTCGGCTGGGCTATAAGCAGCATTACCTTACCTTACCTGTGGCAAGACCTGTCATGTCAGTTTTCGAACAGAGAAGTTATTGCCACGGTAGCTATAAACTAGAACCAATCTCAGACTAGCGCATCAAATGTTTAATTGTTGCGCCATTTATCGAAAACAAGTGAGTACAGGTGTTCATGTGGGTTATGTGCATCTGAAGTGGTGGTGGTGGTGATAATTTATAAACTGGAAGCACTCAGGTAATAAGAAGCACCCAGGACTTTAGTTACAGTGTACAATGTTTCATCTAACAACGACTGAAAGACTGACGGGATGACAACAATTGTGATACAGTCTATCCCAGATAAAAAAAAAGATTTGTTACAAAACGCCATGTTGCTTTCATTAAAAAAGAATAAACAAACAAAACCAAAACAACAACAACAACAAACTCAATTTAAAGACTCTCCTTCATGTTACAAAAACAAAAAATATGAAATACAAGCAAATGCGTTGGATTGTAAAGCTGAGACAGCAGGCTTGGGAGTGAAAGTGAGAGATGTGATGCTGGAAGGGGATGGAGGAGGGTGGTAGGTGGTGTGAGAACAGGTAAAGCTATAATTTACTATAAGGAAAAAAGGTGAACTAAAAAAAGTAAAGAAGTACACACACACACACACACACACACACACACACACACACACACACACACACACACACACAGAGTGTGGAGGGACAGCTGAATGCAGAAGTGAGAAAAAACATACAACTACAAGTCTTTATTTAAAATATTTAAAAGCAACAGCCAACAAATAAATTGTTGCAACTACTGCATGGGCAAATTTGCAGGGTTTTTTTTTTTTTTTTTTTTTTTTTCAATTTATTTTGGAGTTTCGTACTTCCACTTGAAATCAGTGACTCCATAGCAACAGCATGCGTACAAGAAAATGTCACTAACATTTTGGAGTTTCTAACTTCTGCTGGAAATCTATGACTCCAAAGTAACAGCATGTGTAAAAGTCACAAACAGTAATACTTTGGAGTTTCCTACTTGTGCTGCAAATCTCTGACTCCACAGAAACAGCATACACGTAAAAGAAAAGGTCACTAGTTTCTGATCTGCTTCATCCAAGAAGTCTCACGCCTGAAATCATAGCTTTCATATGGTTTCAAATATACACAGAACACAAACACACACACGTACACACAACAAACACACAACAGGCGAAAGAGAAACCTGGATTCAAAGAGACACAACACACAAAAATTATACATTTCTGAGAGTCTCGTCTCCTTCATATCAAGATAGCTATGAGTGGAGCACGCTTTCCGAGCTTTGTTCTGAGTATCATGCACAGCAACACTATGGCGCTGCATGGGAACTGTTTACTGTTTAAAAATCTGACAATGGACTGAAGCACAACACAGACACTCCCAATCCTTGCTAACCAAAAAAGAGCAAGAAAACTGAAAATAGCATGCACGAAAAAGGGAACTGACTTCTGCACTTCGCCTTTACACAAAAAAACTGCTTTCCTTGTCAAGGCACCACAACTAGAGCCTTGGCTTAGAATAGCATGGAACAGGTCTTCTTTCAAAACTTCAACAATCTGAATCAAGAAAACTCAAAATCAAAAACACATCTAGATACTGGTTTTAAAAACAAGCTTCTAAATTGTGTAACAATCCGCTGACCAGCACATGCAGGAAGACAGACAGACAGACACTGACAAGAAACTCTCAGTTTTACAGGTATTTGTCTGCACAGTGAATAAAATTACTGAAATACTGACTGCTCTGGCTTCCTTTTCATCCTTGAGGGAGGCACTGTCTAGAGATGCTGCCAATTCCTCCATGTTGGCATCACCTCCACGCATAGTTTCAACGTCCGGGGATTCAGCACCACCGATGGAATAGGGTGAGAAGGCGTCAGGGGGGCTCTGCCAGTTAGCAAGTCGACCTGCCGTCTCAGAGTTGGAATTATCTCGAGACCTACTTCTGCGTGTGGACATTGCGGCGTGGTCCCAAGATCAGAAGAAAGACACACCAATCCGCCACTAAGGGCAGCCTCTGAAAAAATATAATGGAAAATGGTCTGAACCAACCATATAAAATATACTAAACAGCAAAGTACATGAATAATCACATGTATAGCCTTTACTCAGTTAACCAAATTTAACAAATGTCCTACAGTAACCACATAGCTACATACTCATACAAAAGTATAATTTACAAGATGTTGAAAACAAAACAAAAACCTGACTTCAGAAAGGCAGTATTTCTTTTAAATAAAAATAAATATCAAAATGATTAAGTATACCAAAACTGTTTTTGCAAACAGATTATGCTGCTGACAGTGACACTGACCTAACATATTGATGTCAACTAAAATCAAATTCCATTTCTTTTGCAAAATGTACATTAATGTGAATGCACAAGACAAAGAATGAGAGACTGCAAGCTTGTGAATGCACAAGACAAAGAATGAGAGACCGCAAGTTTAGCCATTTCAAAAGTACACAAACCTGCCTGCAAACTCTGCCTTTTCAACAAAACGAGGCTGCAGTATTACGGGGCATGCTTACAGGCCTGTCTGCCGGTCAATAAATCAGGATAAGACTGAATTCCTGACCTTCAGGAAAATCTGAGTAAGATTTTTTTTGTTTTATTTTCCCCAAGTATGGCACTTCTTCAAATTTTACAAACAAACAAACAAAAAACATTAAAAAAAAAAAAAAAAAAAAAATATGCAGACTTCGAAAATGAAATATATGACCTATTGGGATGTATCCTCTAATCATTTTCATATATCTTATCAAAGACAACTAACTTGTGGCTTCAATAGTCTACCATGCCTAAGTCAAAAGAGATTTTGTGGAACAATGTTAGGACCATGTTCACATGCAGTAAGAGTTTCTGGCAATGCTACAAGAGCATAGCACACAGTAATGGTAACAAGTCACTGAGCAGGCCTGAAGCAACCTCTACTGTGAATAAAGCTCGCTACAGATTTACACAGATGGCATCGCAATGTGATCACTTAGATGCTGTAAGTGTAACTTAAAATTTTATCTTGGGGTGGGGGGTGGGGGGGGGGGGGGTCTTTGGGCCTATTTTATCAAGTCGGAGATACTGTGACTCTGCAGGAGGAAAAAAGCCTGATGGGAGCCATCATTCTGATAATCATAGTACTGACAACATGAGAAATGAAATTAAACATACTCTCTCAATGTATTTTTAAAATAATGAAAAACAAGCAAGCGCGTGCGCGCGCGCACACACACACACACACACACACACACACACACACACACACACACACAGTGGCACACACACACGTTTTTTTTTCAATTAGATATACAGTCCACTGTAGCACAGTTTACATGTGCCATTCTTGCATGTTGCTACCAGCTTGCCAGCCACTAGTAGGATAGAGGTGTGGCAATGTCAGGGAAGTTACCATGTCAAAATTACTTCCACATTTGTGTTTTTAAAAAGTACCACATTAAATCATGTCTCATAAGTTATGACAGCCAAGAACGTTTCGACTTCTGTGTTTCCTGATTTTTAAAAAAAAAGGAAGAAAGAAACCCACCAATACACACACAACTTTCAGAATCTTTCACCATGGCCTAACTGCTGATGATGAAATATCATTCAACGTTAAAATGAGGAAAACCACTGCAATCTATAGAAGTCTGATCACTATTTTGTCATTTTCCAAAATTATCAAAATATGACACATTATCTAATCTAGAAACTTTTAATCTCCTTTTCATCAGTTCCATTATCATGTCAGTGTCTACAAGGCAAACTACACACCACACACACACACACACACACACACACACACACACACACACACACACACACAAAACAAGATGCAAAGGAACACATTACATATAATACAAATCTTTTTTTTTTAATTGTGTTGCCTGGCAGATAAGCATTACTTTTCACACTTTTTGTAATTGTTCATTAGCATTTTGCCTTATTTTAGTACTGCTGAAAGTCTGTGTCAGTCTCCTTTATGTCAATAACCTGAAAGCCATAGGAAATATACAGATTTACATTTCTCCTGTTTTTTTTTTTTTTTTCAGGGGCAAGTGGGGACAGGGAGGGAAAGAGGGAGGAGAGAGGGGAATGGGGAGGGGAGATGGGAATGAGGAGGGAAGGGAAGATGGGAATGGGGAGAGAAGGGGAAGAGGGGAGGGGATTCCAAGAGTCTTAACCAAAAATACCGAAAAATCTAAAACATTTGGAAAGATGCCCTTATCAACTGTCTCACTACCTCACATTTTTGTTGATCTAGTATATCGAATATATGATAAGTATAAAAGAATTTGCAATACCTCACACTTTTGTCAATCTGGTATTTTAAATATTTAACAAAATAAAGAATTTTCATTACATCATTTTCTGTCAATCTGATATTTCAAATATTTAACAAGTATAAAGAATAAACATTTCCTCGCATTTTACATTTAATTTTTCACATAAACATTCATAGCGCTAACAAGATCTGCAAGCCTAGAAAAGTCTTGCCACACAACAGAATTCTTTAAGTTTACCAAAGTTACAATCATTAATCAATCACCTCGATAATATGTACCAGATCGAATAAAAAATAAGTGAGCAAGAGAGTAAAATATGACTCTGAAGAAAGCACAGACTGCCGCTATAGTTGAACACAAAATGTTTGCATACATGCAGATGCACGTGGATTTTGAGAAATGATACTATTTCAGAATGACGAGAACAACTGGTCAACACATACTTTTCTGAAGAAGCATGTTAAAAACATAAGATAATAAAGAACATATGATCTGCCGAACTGATCCAGATCTACACCACAGGATCCACCCTAAATACAATGGAATCTACCATAGGCCACATCCCAATGTCTTTTTTGTTTGGTTTTGTTCTGTTTTTGTTTTTTTGTTTCTGTTTAAATCAGTTCAATTGTTTTTGTCTAATCCTGCTGACAGACACACGCCAATGAAAACATCACCTCTTTGGCACAGGTAAAAAACACAACAGCATTTTTCAGTTCTGTGTTAGTTAATATTAACTAACCTTTGATTAAGTGAACCCATGTATGAAAATGAAACCTACCTCTTTCCGCCAAATTTTTGTTCTCAACCTCATATCAACAGGCAAGCACTGGAATCCACAGAAATAAAGCGGAGGCCCAAAGTGAAAGGGAACACAAAAAGACAAGATTTAGCAACAGAGAAAGTAAAGAAACAAGCAGATGCCAAAAAAAGAGTGCAGTCCAACAAGATCAGGTGAGGCAATGACTAGGTGGAGGGCGCACTCCATAGAAAGTACAGCCTCACTGAAATGAGACAGGGCCCCTCTTAAGACTCAGCTCAATTTTCAGATCTGTATATGATCTCCCACCCTGAAAGTCAAACCTGTTGAACTGGGAGGGGTCAGATAACCCTGCATGCGTGTCCCTTCTACCAGACCAAACAACCAGAGGAGCATGACCTGAACTCACGCAAACCAGCTCTAACCCAGAGAAGGTACACATGGAAATACAGCCAACTGTTCAATGAGTTTGCACAAGTGATTTCCACTTGCAGAGGGGAAAAAAACACCACTTCAAAGCTCCAGCAAACAAATCTACACAGTACGAGGTTGTAAATCTTGGTCTGTAACAGCTGTGACAACTAGGGCATGGAAACAAAATTTACTGGATGGAACGGATGACTGGAAGAACTGGAGCAAAAAGCTAACAGCATACAAAGCTGAGAACAATCCCAGATGTATCTGGTTAAGGAAGAACAAAACTGAATTTCAAGAGGCTTAAATTTCCCACCTTGACAACCGGCATCTGAGAGATAAATGGTTGAAAACATCCATCGCAAGGCAATTTGGCCTTGAGGCACTTGACTTCTGAGAACTTTGGCCTGGATGCCAGATTCTCTCAAGCTATTGACAAGACTGGCATACCTGTTGGCTTGGTAGATGTCTATTTCTTCTACACAAGTGATTTCCACTTGCAGAGGGGAAAAAAAAAACACCACTTCAAAGCTCCAGCAAACAAATCTACACAGTACGAGGTTGTAAATCTTGGTCTGTAACAGCTGTGACAACTAGGGCATGGAAACAAAATTTACTGGATGGAACGGATGACTGGAAGAACTGGAGCAAAAAGCTAACAGCATACAAAGCTGAGAACAATCCCAGATGTATCAGGTTAAGGAAGAACAAAACTGAATTTCAAGAGGGTTAAATTTCCCACCTTGACAACCGGCATCTGAGAGATAAATGGTTGAAACATCCATCGCAAGGCAATTTGGCCTTGAGGCACTTGACTTCTGAGAACTTTGGCCTGGATGCCAGATTCTCTCAAGCTATTGACAAGACTGGCATACCTGTTGGCTTGGTAGATGTCTATTTCTTCTACTTTCAAATAGCACAATATATTCAATCAGAATCATTTCTTCTGATGAATGTGTTTATGAATGACAAACATTAATTGTTAACAATTCGATAGTACTTTGAAATATCAATGTTCAGCAAAGGGTTTTCCAGGTTTTATCTGGTTTCCTTTCAGTGTGTAATGTACACAATACAGGCTTACTGAAACATACTGCTGAATTTCAACACCAGAAATCACTGTCGTGACATACCACTATCTGACAAATTCCATTCATGAAACTTTCACAAAATTACTTGAATAAAAGCACACACACAAAAAAAACAATTTGGCATGTGCACCACTTCTCCCATTCTTCCATGTGAAGGAAATGACATCACTGCACATAAATATAATCTCCAGCACAGTTTGTGATTTACTGTGGGCTTGATTGCCTTTTAAGACAGCAAGTCTGTAATTCTTTGATCATTACTGCATGTAACTCACAAATTTTCGAAAGTATGTGAACAGTTTAACCAGTTCAACAGCAGACTGAAAACTAGGCTATTAAACTCCGAGAGGAACAACCATCACTGTGTCTGTTTCCACTGTGTATCTAAACCATATTTTACAATCAACATTATCAACTGAGATTTTTTGTCGTTTTATTTGGTTACAAGTACGCATATAGATGATATTGCTAATGTTGTGCTAATATTTAGAAAATTTCTAACATTTTCATGACAAAAGTTTGATCAACAAGGGATCTCTATTTATCAGTTGCCATGTCACAGTGGTTAGCATCGTGTATTCCAGACATGGACAATGTGCGTTACATTCCCATCAGCACCATTCATCCTTGTGCAATTTTTCCCCATAAGACCACCTCCTACCAAGAGAATGACTGGAACCACACAGTCAAGCTTCATCCTTTTATAATAGATTGTCTGCGATTGCTGCCACTGCCAGGGTCTGTGTAGTTCATTTCTTGGACATGGGTAATATCGGGACATTTTAATAAAGCAAGCACAGAAAACAGCCCTGTCATGCAGTCTCATACTAGAATGGATCTGCGTATCATCCTCCTTACTGATCAACATAATAAACAACTATAGTCAAATTCTGTGTTATGTCCTTGGGGGGTTCCATGAAGATCACTAGTACTGGCCAGAAGAAAATAGCCTGTGCTGGCAAATTCCTGTCGACGATTGTTGGACAGACATGGTGGCGCCCTCCACAGACAGAAAGTCACTCACACTGGATCTGTGAATACACAATCATTGCTGTCAGTGAGGGTCTTAGTATGTGGTGTCCTGTATGTGTTGGTTCAGAACAGGCACACCTGAACACCAATGAAGTGACTTGGCAGCAGTGAAGCACTTTAGTGGGTTGCCCCCAGTGGCAAAACAAGCCAGATTGTTACAGCCGACAGGGAGCTGGGATGAGCGGTATTTGGGTAATACCACTAAAGTAGCAAAAAAATGAGACAAGAAAATAGTTGTTTTTTTTCTAATTTACAAATCAATTTTGCCCCCATTTCGCAAATGTTTCCCACTATAATGATCAATCACATTGAACTTTCAGCTCCGAAGTCCCCTGGGATACTTCCTACTGAATGAGTTTATCAATTCAAAATATCAGTAAGTTTGATGTTACTTTCATACTAAACACTGAGTAATACATTTTTTTACAGATTTCTTCATTCATTTCACAGCTTCTAGATATGGAGATTTACATGACTTAAAAAGATTGAACACCCTAGATATTTTAAAACATTATCAAATTGTAAAAGACAGTATGATCTGGATTACATTTTCCACCGTAAGTCACATGTACAGCTTGTACATTTCACCTCTTGTAACCTTACAAACCAAGTAACACTGTATAATAACAAAAAAATCTGAAACACTTGATATGACCACCAACTCCAGTTTGGGGGCTGTTTTGTTTTTTTTGTTTGTTTTTAAAACCTTTGATGCTAATAAGCTAGCAACTCTTCTACAGAGCACAGCTGTCACAGTGCTGGCGTAGCAGATCACACACACACACACACACACACACACACACACACACACACACACACACACACACACACAAAACACATTCAAGCTTCCAGCTAAGGTTATAAACCAACTGTGAAGCCTTGTGCAGCAACTTATAACAGCATTCCAAAGAATTTGAATAGTGTTCCCACTATCTTGTTTCCTCCAGCTCATGGCTGGTATCCCTTTCCCATCCCTTTATCTCCTTTTCAACTTGTTAACTGACTGGCCCCAGAAAATAGCAAGATGGGAATGGGAGTCTAGCTCAGTCTTAAGACAGAGAAATCAAACTTTACTGTAATTACTCTGAAATTAGTTCAAAACAATTTCTTTGATGTGTGGCTCAGCACAGATCTTTTCTTTCATTATATAGTTTCGACCCCAGTGAAACAGCTTTAAAATCTGAAATACTGTATCAGTGTGTGTGTGTGTGTGTGTGTGTGTGTGTGTGTGTGTGTGCGTGTGTGTGTGTGTGTGTTCCTGTGTGCATGAGCACGCAAATGTAGGGGAGCACCATAAAAAGTATAATTAAATGTTACTTTGCATTCACATTATTGTCAGTCTTGAAGTCATTTGCCAACGTGTGGATGTGTGTTGTCATACCTCTTTTTTTTTTTTTTTTTTTTTTTTTTTTTGGGGGGGGGGGGGGGGGGGGGGGGGGGGGGGGGGGGGGGGGGGGGGGGGGGAGGAGGTGGTAGGTGGGAGAGAAGAATCAAGGCAGGGGTTGGAAGCAACTCCCTCGGTCTCCATCCCACCACCAAAATCTTCCCTCTATTAGCACTCAAGTCTCCTCTCTGTCTACAGTCATTCAAATAAACTCTTTTTCACACAAACATTAAGAATAACATACAAACATAACCAACCATGACTCAAATCTACTTCCATCTTTTGCTTGCCTTTCTTTTTATTTGTTAAATTGTTTTTTTTGGTGGATTTGTTTGTGTGCCTGTATACATGTGCAAACATTGAACAAACTATTTTGATTGTTTTGGATCATGAAGAAATGTGGGCATCTACTCTTTCGAGAATAATCATGAAAAGGGTAAGAACATAACAAATTATTTTCCACTCATGTCTCATATCATCACCATTATTTACATCGCAAGGCATGTATTTCTCATTTTACTATAACGTTGCCACTTAGGAATGCAATCAAATATGTAATGATTGCATCGTCTTCCCATGGCTTAACTGCATTGTCTCCCCCCATAGCAATCCAAATAAGTACTATTTTAGTTCTACAACTGACAAGCTGATATGTCTTTTTTCCCCCAAAAAATACGAAGCAAATGTCATGTATTCGTATTACGTATTTATACAGCAGAAAATACATGGTGATAATAAAGAAGATGAAAACTCTGGAGTCCTGGTGATGAATCAGCACCACATCATCAGCAATTTTAGAAACTGTACTTCATTGTCTGGATGATTAGAACATTATCAGTAAGCACCGAGTTTCCATCATTGAACTGAATGTTCCAAATTGCAGACGGTTTAACAAACAACGGATCAGAAATGATCAATAAATCAAGTTCTGTAACCTCTAATATAATCATGGGTTCCTATATCACACACTGTTACTTCCTCCAAGAAACTGGCATCAGAACCTGATATTTAGTCTGTTGTTTCCACAGCCCAGAGCTTCCAGTTCCAGGTGACCAAATTATCGAGCTCATTGGACTGTGACGGAACCTAGGCCCTGAGACCTCCCCGCCTACTTGGAAGCAAGCGCTTTAATACTTCTTACACAACAAAGTAGGGACATTCGATATTTAAGTAAACATTCAATATGTGTCACAAAATCGTGACATTTTCCCTCATATCAAGATACTTCTGTCGGCAAGGTTGTCTCTGCTAAAACGAGGCAAATGACACACTTTGAGAGACGGGCGATGTTACTGGAGCAAAAAAGAAAACAAAGCACCCCTATGCATGCTTCGGACGTCTTTTTAATACGATTAGTAAAAAAATAGTAAGAAGACTAGCGATCTGTCCACTAACCTTATTCTGCAGAAGTCCCACAGACGTCTTGTCGATGCAGACTAAATGCAACAATTATGCGAATATTTTGGATGGAGATTGGTCTCTTCATAGATGCGCGAATTAGCATGCGCAAGAAATCGGAGGAAGTGACGTCAATTTAAGGTCATGGGTTCAACTGAGGACAACCATCGGGTTCAACGAGAGGACGCTCTCAACAAAAAGAACTCTTTATCGACTTGTAATTGTGTGTTTGCGTACCAGCCGCCGCACATTTTTTTTTTAACCCTCAAAATGACATCTTTTAGTAATGTTATAACATGTACTCCTTGTTCATGCGCATAGAGTGCATTATTTCATTGTTCCATGTCGTTGAGACATAAAAATACCTTGAAAATTATGACCTTTCAATTATGTCGTTATGCGCATTCAGTGTATTTCATTCTTCTTCCAGTTTCCTAAAAATTGCTAACCAAACAATAAAAACCAAAAATTATTATCAATAATAAATGGCTTTCTATAGCGCCTATCCTCAGCCATTACAAGGTACATATAGGCTATAGGGCACTTTATAATTATTGGACATTAATATCACACACACACACACACACACACACACACACACACACACACACACACACACACACACACACACATACATATATATTCTATACACACGCGCGCGTGCACACACACACACACACACACACACACACACACACACACACACACACACACACACACACACACACACACATATATATATATATACACGCGCGCGCGCGCGCGCACGCAAAAGCGCGAATGCACATGCTCTCTCTCT
>JADBJO010003167.1:110000-112500 GCA_016801955.1 Conus betulinus | reverse complement strand
ATTGCACAAATATGCCCGTGGGCGTGAACCTGAAGCTCCATTATACTCTGTGTTGCTGTTTTGTGCGACTCGGTTATCAAACCCGACACCAAGCGGTGGGTGTACACTGCCACGACGTTTATTGCCTGGAGTAAAACTCTCGACGATCATCAATACAAATAACCTGGTCCGATCAAGATCCAGTCTATGTAATACGTTTCCTTCAACCCTGGATGAAAGTAGAAAGAAGGAAAAGAAAGAAAGAAAGAATGAAAGAAAGATAGAATGAAGGAAACGCTTAAAAAAAAAAAAAAAAAAAAAATGCGGCAAATTTTTGCATGTGTCACTAAGAACAAATGTTAATAACTCAGTTTTTTTTTGTTTGCTTGTTTGTTTGTTAATTATTCATAATCTCTTGGTGATCATGTGCCGCCACAGCTTGAAGATTGAGTCTAAGAACCAAAGTCATTCCAGACATGCCGAATATACTGTTTCTTTTTCTTATCAGTTCTGGAACGTAGCCTAAATCGCTTCTGCCTTGCCAGTTGTGTGCAGAGTAGCAGTTGGTGTGTTTTAAGTGTAGCCGGTGAAAACAGTCCTTTTTTTTTTTTTTTTTTTTTTTTTTTTTTTTGGTTAAAACTGCGATTTTTAAAAAGATATTTTATGCGTCCAATTTGAGGGGATAAGGGATTGTTCGTTCTTCGTTTTCGTTGTCTCCAATGTTGCTTATCTCGCCTGAAGACCAAAGAGGCCAAAATGCGTCGTGTTTTTGTCTTGTTGTATTTATTTGTCTCTGTCGTTCTGCAGTACTTTAATTTAATTTTTCTTTTAATTTTGTTTCAATTTCCGCCTGCGGTTACCTCACTTTGAAAGTATTTTATGCCTGCTTATGCCAAAGTTAACGAGCTGACAGCCCTGACAGGCTGCTTTGCAGTCAGCTGGGTGATAGCCAGCATACTCTCTCTCACGCACGAACGTATGCACGCACGCACGCCCGAAGGTACGCGCGCACGCACACACGTACACACACACACACACGTGCGCGCGCGCGCGCGCGCGAGCGCGCACGCACGCACACATGCACGCACACACACGCACGCACGCACGCACAAACACACACACACACACACACACACACACACACACACACACACACACACACACACACACACACACACACACACACACAAACAATTCTAACAAAAGGTAAGAAAACATTAAACTTCTTGAAAATGGTGAGTCAGCAATCCTGGGGTAGAGACAGTAAAGTATTAAACACATTTAGCTACTGCGCTTGTACGATCACAACTATCCTATGCCCAGGAGACATATTTTTCAGCCCCAAAATATTTAATTAAAAAGTTGCAGAGTCTCGATAGTAAAGCTTACAAGATAGCTCTTGTGTCCCGGTTCATGCATCAACTTTAAAACTTATATGGAGATCGGAATATTACCTTTTGAAGAAAATATGAAACTTGCATCTGCAAAATATATTTTAAGAAGTCATACACTACCAAATCTTAATACCAGTGAAACTGAATTAAAATCAGAAATAAATTTTCCTAAACGGGCTCAAAAAATTGATTCTCTAAAATCGATAGCCTCATACACATCTGACTTATTTACAAAAGCAGGCACTGCACCTCACCTCAAAACGTAGCTCCTCGGGTGTCTTTTAGCACTATCCCGGAATGGGAACTTAGTAGAGCAAATTATGACATAGACTATACACAGTTTAAGAAAAAGTGATGGACCCTTGTTGCCAACGAATGTAAGTCACATATAAATGAAAATTATATAAATCACCTTAAAATCTATACAGACAGTGGTCTGTACTAGACAATCATTTGTCTGGTTCAGCATTCATAATTCCATCCTTAAAAATAGAGAAAGGTTACCACCTTGGAAAGAATATTTCCATATTTGCTGCGGAACTTGTTGCCATTATTATGGCATTAAAACTTTCTTCTTGATTTTCGATTTCCTGTATTTCAAATACTACTTTGTGTTGATTCAAAATCAGTCCTACAAGCTCTAAAATTTTCGAACACAAGTGTGAGAGCAGAACTTATATCAGAAGTGTACCACTTAATTCATTTTTTGCATTTACGTGGTTCTTATGTCGATTTTTGTTGGGTTCCATCTCACTGTGGATTACCTGCGAATGAAAGGGTAGACAAATTAGCCAAAAAGGCTGCTATCACTGAAACTGATTTAACAAAGATATGCATTCCTTTATCCTTACATGAGAGTTATAGTCTTTTAAAAGACGCAGCCTGGAACTCTATTTCAAAGAAGGGAAAAGGCACCAAAAAAAACAAAAAGGGATATTATTTACAAGATATCAGCAAATAAACACAGGTATGAAGAATCTCTACCAAGAGAGGATTTAAAAAGTTTGATTTTTAGATTGAGGCTTAATGCCTTTAAAACCAAATTCTGTAAACATGTGACTTGTATTTGTGGCCAGCAAATCACTCCGTTCCATCTACTATTTTTGTGCGATAGAATGAAACCCTAT